>JAQZBX010045182.1:8709-21230 GCA_029593785.1 Cabassous unicinctus
GAATAAATCTTTTTTAAAAAAAGAGCATTTATACAAACGGCAAAAAGCACATGAAGAAATGCTCATCACTAATGATTAGGGAAATGCAAATCAAAACTACAATGAGATATCATTTCACACCTATCAGAATAGCCACTATTAATAAAAAAAAGAGAACAAGTGTTGGAGAGAATGTGGAGAGATAGGAACACTTTATTCACTGTTGGTGGGAATGTAGAATGATACAGCCACTGTGGAGGATTGTTCGGTAATTCCTAAAGAAGTTGAATATAGATTTGCCACGTGACCCTGCAACACCACTACTAAGTATATACCCATAAGAACTGAGAGCAGTGACACAAATAGGCATCTGCACACTGATGTTTATAGCGGCATTATTCACGATTGCCAAAAGCTGGAAACAACTCAGGTGTCCATCAACCAATGAATGGATAAACTGTGGTGTATTCACAAGATGGAATATCATACAGCTGTAAGAAGAAATGAAGTCATAAAGCATATGACAACATGGATGAACCTGGAGGACATTGAGTGAAGCCAGACACAAAATGACAAATACTGTATGACTGCATTATTATGAACTAAATATATTGTAAAACATTGTATGATTCCATGTATATAAAATATAAATATAAATCAATTTATAAAGATGAAATTTAGTGGTTATATAGGGTAGGGAAGGCATGTTAACGGGTGTTTTGTTTTTTTTTTTTTCAAGTAATTCAATAGTTCTAAAAATTTTCTATGAAATGCACAACATTGTGAGTATACTAAAAGCCACTGATTATACACTTTATAGATTGTATGGTATGTGAATATATCTCAATAAAACTGCATAATAAACTGCAATAGCCAGAAATAAGTTATGTACAGCAGGAAAAACAGATTGAGAGGTGAAAAATTTATTATTGAAATAATGAAATTGCTCTAATAGTGACTGAACTGATGAATGCATAACTACATGATTATACCAAATACCATTGATTGTACACCTTAATGTATCAATAAAATTAATGTTAAAAAAAAAAAAAAAGAGCATTTATTTGTATGCAAGGCTCATTGGGGCTCAGGTTATCCTAAGAATTCTCAGCCTTCCTTTTTCCCCTACTCTGCCAAGTGCCTATCACTTCTTGTTTATCGACCCACTGCTCTACCATCTACCCCATTCAGAATACCATATAGTCACTGAACTCCTACAAAGATATCAGACATTGTAGGATTTCTTCTCTTTATATCCCTAGTCCAGAAATACCCTTCTCCACCTTTCTGGACATGTCCACAGCTGCACATCCTACAGCTTCAATTCTCTCCCCATGAAACCACATCTCCTGGTTCGCCAAATGTGTAAATACACCATTACCCACTGAGTTGCCAAAGCCAGGAGTTCTTCTCCAAAATCAAGCGGTCTTAAAATTAATGTTTATGGAATCTGGTTTATTTCAGTGCTCAAAAACCTCCAAGACTGCAATGCCTACCTGGTTTCCCCTTTAGTCCATGCACAGTTATCATTGGGACCTTTCTAAAATAAGATTATGGTCACCTCTGAATCAAAGACACTCATTACATTCAAGGACAAAAATAACCTAAAATCCTTAGCAGTTTAATACAGTATCTTTCATAATTTGATATTTTTTAGACCTACATTTCAATCATTCCAATAGATGTCATTGACCCAGTTTGAATATGGTTCTTAAAATGCCTTATAAAATCTTTCATCTATTTCCTTTTATGAAATGCCTCACCAAGCATTTCCTGAATACTTTATAATTTTATATCACATACTACTTTAAATGTTTTTCCCTAGCCATCCCAAGAGTACTGATCACATTTTAACTGGCACAACAGTTCCTTTTTGATAGAAGATAACTAAAATCTCACTAGAGTAAATTCAAGAAGCACTTTCTGCCCTTGAACCAGATTTCCAAGCTCAATTTCTGTTGGCTCCTAAAAACCAACTTCCAACTTGTGGTGGCCATGAAATGCAGACTGCTCAGCTCTGGAGAATAGTTGACCAATGGTGCCACCCCTGGATCCACCTCTTTAATGAGGAAAGCTGCCAAACAGCATGGCAGGGATACAAATATAAACCCATTTCTGTGAAATATGACACTCCTCCAATGGCAACTTTGGGAATCTTTCTTAGAATTGCTATGCAGTTCTACCCAATCCTTTCCTTCTCTTCTTCAAAGGCATTTCCCCCAACACTTCTGTCATGTCTAATCCTTTCTTGTGGTCTGCTTCTCAGAGAACTGAAATACACATATTTCAAAACTGTAAAAAGGTCAGCATTTTGTTGGTTCATAAAAGATGCTATTGCCATCAATTAAAAATCTAAAACCACCACTATAACTTGATGCCATTCAAATTTCTCCCAATGTACAATGAACAAGCATTTACTATTACAAGTTGCTTTAAGAAGCCACTGAAGCACAATTTAAGCTTCTGTCACTTACTCTCAATCTGAGGAAAACCATTACATATACTAAACCAGAATAATAAAGATGAAGTTAAGGGAAGCAAAGTTAAGATCCATTTAGAGGTGAAAATCTGGGTGTCATGTTAAGTGAATGTGAACTGACTATAAAACTTCTGGGGAGCCATTGTGGCTCAAGCAGTTGAGTGCCTGCTTCCCACTTATGAGGTCCTGGCACCTCAAAAAAAAAAAAGAACTTCGGGTTTATGTGTGACCTGGAATACACTATTTCTTCATTTGTCAATAACTATTCAAAGTTCAGGCTCAAGTACGCCACCACCATAAAACCTTTCAAGAAAATCCCTTCCTCTGTCCTCCCACAAGTCCCTGTTATCATCCTATATTAAAACCCACAGACAGGCCATCTTATATTCTAAAACCCTCATTACATATACGTCTCCAACCTCATTGTGCTATGAAAATACGAGCTGCCTCCAATTAAGCCCTTTTTCCATTCCAATACCCAATATAACCTCCACCATCTTAAACAATAAGGAGCAACTTGGGGCAAAGTTTTTTATGACAATAAAAAATACAAGAGAAAAATCCACAATTTTATTTATTTACTTTTCAATAAGTTTAAATCCTTGAGGGGTACAGCATCTGGGGAGGGAAAAAAATACAAAACATTAGATGAATGCTTTATATAAATTTACATGTTTTTGAGAACCACAATATGGACAAGTCCCTTGCCATTTTCCTAATAGTCATTTTTGAAAGGCATCCAGCGACTCATTATAGTCTAGGGGTAAAGGAACTAGGTTTTTTATAGCCTTCAGTTTCTGGGAAACACGCCTTGATAAAAATCAGCATTCTTCATTAAAAAAAAAAAAAAAAACCTGATGAGAAATCTCAACTGTTCAGCAGGACTCAACAGTACCCAATGGCCTCAAGAGTATGACCACGTGTCTGCTAAACATTCTAACCTTAACTAAAGAAACAGGAGCTATTTTGAGGGAAACACAAGATTAGGACTCCAAGCCTTGGGCCAGAGTCCTGGGATCTAGAATAATGAGCATCAGTTCTCTTCATCCATAAAATAAGGTTGGTAACACCTACATGGGGATGAAGAGAGGGTAAAATATTCTTAAGAATTATACCAGGAAAAAGTGGACTGAATTTTTCATTTTCTAGCACTACCCCAGTGCCCAATTTTCTTTGCCGCTTTAATAAATTCTGAAATCTAGGCACAATCCATTTGAATACTTTGCAAGAGTCAGATGTGCCGTAACACTCGCCATTTCCAGAGTGGCCACTAATTTTGCAGCATCATCTACTAGTAACATTGTACAAAGTAGAATCATGCTTTAACTATTTAGTTTAACTAAATTAAAGGTTACTTGATAGTAACTGTACTTACCACACGGATTCGGTGTCCAATGGCCTTAGCTGGAAGGTTGCTTCGGAATTTGGCACGAACCATGCCACTATTTCCATGGGCACGAGTTACCTTTCCCCAGATTACTCTGGTTTTGTTAGGTTTGCCACCAGGAGTCACTGTGTTGCTGATTTAAAAAGGGGGTGGAAAGAGCATGAGAACACAGGTAACCAATATATTTTGGTACAAATTCAAAGCGACTTCTAGATCAGTGGCTCTCAATCCTGGTTGCCTATTTAATCACTTGAGAAATGGGGGTGGGGGGGTGTGAACAAACATTTAGTGAATACCTACTGTATGCCAGGTACAGTTTACTAACCAAAAATTTCTTTCACAGTTTAAGCAAATAATAAATACATTAAACATATAGGGTATCAGATAGTAATAGCTCCAATATTGTGGGAGGAGTGAGCAACGGGGGAATAATGAGGATATTTGAGTGTAGGGAGAATGAGCACTTGCAATTTTAAATGGCCAGAGACAGTCCCACTGAGTTAACACTGGAAAAATGACTGGAAGGTAAGGAAACAAGCCATACAGTATCTGGAGCAAACCATTCCAGGCAAAGGAAACAGCATGTGCTAAAGACCTGAAAAGAGAAGCTTGCCTGACTTGCTAAAAGGCAGAAAAGAGATCAGAGGTCCTGACTGCACAGGGTCATAGAGGCTTTCTTAAGGGCTTTGGCTTTTAGTGAATGAGATAGTGAACCAGTGAAGTTTGAGCAATGTACATATGATCTGACTTATACTTTTAGAGTGTTACTCCGGCAGTACGGGGGTGTGAGGTGAGGGACAAGGATAAAAGTATGTCCCTAGATATTTTCCTTGGTCTGGGATGGGTTAAGAACCACTGCTCTAGGCACATAACATCTTTAAACATGTATAAAATAATATTATTTTAGGGATTCAATAAAATGAATTAAGGTACATGAAAAGGGCTCTAAAACCCTTAAAAGGATCATGATATAAGGAATTAGCTCCTTCCTTGAAACAATGAACAGCTATAATTCTACAAAAATAATAATCCTTCTATAACTTCCCATCAACTTCCTTAACGACTCAAAGCAGAAGCAAGAACAGTACCAATTACTTTACCAACATCTATAGTTTATTTTTTTAAATAATTAAATGAAGATCGCAAGTGAAAATTCAAAAGCGTAACTATACCACAAACTTACTTTTTTGCTTTGTACACATAAGCACATCTCTTGCCCAAATAGAATTCAGTTTCATCTCGGGCATAAACGCCTTCAATTTTAAGAAGGGCTGTGTGTTCCCTCTGGTTCCGGAGGCCCCGCTTATAGCCAGCAAAAGTGGCTTTGGACCACAGCCTAAGATGCACAAAATACACATTAATCATAAGCTGTTAAAAGATCTCGTTGAACATCAACAAAACACCGATACGATTTGACTTGTAGTGGCCCTCACTCAAAAGTTACCAGTAGCAAACATCTAATTTTTTACCTTTCAGGTTTCTTTTTCAATAATTTTTTATTTTTTTAAAAGATACTTAGATTACACGTTACACAAAAAACATAGGGATTCCCATATGCCCCACTCCCCACACCTCCCACATAAACATCTTTAATTAGTGTGGCACATTCATTGCAATTGATACACGCGTCCTGGGGCTTTGCCATTAAGTATGGACCATAGCTCACATTGTAGTCTACACTCTCCCACACAGTTCTGCATGCTACATGATGATATAAAATGGCCTACATCTGTCGTTTAGTGTCATTCAGGACGATTCCCAAATCATGTGCCTATCAGTTTTAAGCTTACATTTAGGTTCATGTCTAGAAAAAACTACAAGCACCAAGCAATTGTATTTGAAACTCGTACCTTCCAGACATATTTGCCGTTTTAGAAGTCCTGTTCCCAGCAGGCCTTAAAACAAAAACAAAAGAGTCCTTTTAAAATCTTGCAACGCAACTCTTCTACGATGCCCCCCACCCCCTTGTTTCTTAAGCATGTTGGGCAAATGCTTTTTTGATAGAGACATTTCATATAGATAGGAGTATGGGGTAAAGTATGCCATAACATCTACATGATGCGCAGTCTGAAAAGACAGCCAAACCTCAATGAATGCCTTCGATAACTAAGCAAACTACAAAGATAAAAATAAGCCAAAGAAAAATGAAGATGGCAAGAACACACGCTTTTTAACTCCTACTGGAAGCCTGGGAAAAATCAGTAGACAAAAACTCAGGAAAAAAGAGGATGCCTAGAAGCACACAGAATACAGCCTTAAGCATTGGCTGGGGAGGATATTTGAGGAAAGGGAGATTGTGGACAAGCAAAGCTTGGTTTCGAATGGGAGCAAAGAGAAAATGATCCCAGCTAACAAGAGCCACTGCCTCAACTCGGCACGCAAAGACGGACCTACTTCATCCGTCCAAACCCAGAAAGCAATTCCGACTACCGGAGCACCCTTTCTCTGAGCGTCAGGGGACCTGCAACATCGGTCCCGTATCTCCTCCATCCCGTCCACCCTCTTGCTGGAATCCACACAAATTATTGGCTGACAGAGTCTCGGAGGTGCAATCGTCCCTCGCCGAGGTATATGGAGGAGCATACCCCAGTTATTTGCTCGCAAACTTCAGCAGCCGGAGCTCCACTCACCTCCACAGGCTCCAAGATGGCGGAAAGAGAACAGCTGGGGCCCACCGCGAGGCCTTATGGGATAAACACCTCTCCGCCCCGCCCCCAGTTTAGGCATCTTCTGCGATCGCCCGAAAAAACAAGCATCAGAAATCGTCTTCTGACTGAAACAAAGCCACATCAAAGAACACATTTAAATTTTTCCCCCAAGTCCTTTCATCTTTGTAAGCTGCAACATGTATTATTTGGGAACAGAAGAAGGCAAAGTGGTAGCCAGCTAAATGAGTGGAAAGGCCCCCAAAGCTTTGGGTTTCCTTAGAAACGCCATAGTTTGGTACCCGCGTTGTGGAGCGCTGTAGGTGGACAGGTAGAAAACAGTTTGGAGGACTTACCCTTGGCTTTGGTACCCCAGATTTCATTCGCAAACATGGGGGTGTTTTTTTTTCCTACCATTACTGGAGTAGGCGAACGGTGACTCTTTCGGATCCTACCTTAGCCTGGAAGAGAAAGGCCGGGAGCACGAAGGCAGGAGGAACTTATTCCTTCTCTTTCCCCATTTTTTCTTCCTCCTTCCTTCCCTATACTCCTTTATCTCTAAAAGAAATGACTAAGTTCTTACTTTCATCTTTGACCCCAAAGGTGAGGAGGATTGCTCTGAGAAGGCTTTATCGCCTATTTAGGAATATTTATTCAGCTGCCGGACTAAAACTGAGGACCCCAGCACCGTGCTCACACGTGAAATAGGTCCTCAGTAAATACTTATAGCTTAGAATAAGCTGCATTATTGGACGTCAGAGATTTGCATTTCCTAATTATTACGCCTTTATTTGGGTTGCCCTGTGGATTCATTCATGTATTAAACAAATAGTTTATTGAATGACTAGCTCTGTTCTAGGCACAGAGGACACTGCAGAAAACAAAGCAAACAGAATTCTCTCCTCTCATGGAGCTTATATCCCAGGAGATTTAGTCAGACAGTAAGCAAGTAAAATATGTAGTGTGTTGGAAGGTGATAACTTCTATGGAGAAAAATGAAGCAGGGCAGCCACTGTAAGGGAAGCTTTTATCCGAGATAGGAAGCCACTTGATGGTTCTGTACATAGGATGGACTTTTAAGTGACTTCCTTTTAAGAGTCTCGGTGCTAAGACTGAAGAGAGGCAAGGAGGGAGATAATTAGGAAGCTATTGTAATTTTCCTAGTGAGAGAACATGGTTTGTAGACAGGGATGATGAGTACTGGAATTCTGAATATATTTTAAATGTAAAATCTGAAAAGATTTGCTGATAATTGAGTGAGAGCCAAGTAAAGGATGACTCCAAGGTTTTATGAATAGATGTATATAAGTCACATTTAAAAATCATATCCTCTGATAACTACATCAGGATAGGGTTTATATACCTTATAGCCCCCTACCTCTTCAAACTTTCTCTTTCCCAGAAACTACTGAAAATCCCACTATTCATTTCTTAAGGTTCAAAATGTAAGTACTGCTGGGAGGAATAACACATTAAGTGTGAATTTCATTCATTTGTTCATTTATTTTACAAATACTTATTGAATACAATGCCTGAGAACTAAGGGCACAATAGTGAGCAACATTGTTAGGTTTCTTGCTCTTATAGAACTTAGTCTGGGGGCGGAGAGGACTGTGAGGGTGGAGAACTAACATAACTACAAATTGTGAGGAGAGTTCAGCAGGAAAATAAGAGTGCCGTAAGTGCTTGAGCAAAGGATTCCTGATGAGGGAAAGCATACTTGGGGAAGTGTCATTTAGGGTATTTTTCAAATTGCAAGTTTCTAACCATTACTAGAACATGTCCAGAATAATTTTTAAACAAAATATGATAGACTAGAAAATATAAGACTGTATCACACATAGTAAAGGTAAGTTCTTTTCATGAAACTCTTGTTTTGGTTATTTGTATATATATGTTTGTGCATATGTGTACTGGGTCTCTATCAACCAGTGTCCTGGAAAGAAACTGTTGGTACACTAGTAATTTGAGGAGAATTTGTTTTTTATTTTTTTGAAGATTTTCTTTCCTTCCTTCCTTCCTTCCTTCCTTCCTCCCTCCCTCCCTCCCTCCCTCCCTTCCTTCTTTCTTTATTTCTCCCCACCTCCTCGTTGTTTGCACTTGATGTGTCTGTTGTCTTCCTTGTTTCTTTAGGAGGCACTGGGAACTGAATCGAGGACCTCTGATGTGGGAGGGAGGCACCTAATTGCTTAAGCCACCTCCGTTCCCTGCTTTGTTGTGTCTCTCATGGTTCTTCTTCTTGTGTCTCTTGTTGCATCATCTTGTCGCATCAGCTTGCTGCACCTGCCCATCACACCAGCTCACTGTCTTCTTTAGGAGGCACCCAGAACCAAACCACAGACCTCCCAGGTGGTAGGCGGGAGCTCAGTCGCTTGAGCCACATCCGCTTTTTGAGGAGAATTATAATAATGGGTCTGTTTACAAAGGTGTAAGCAGGAGTGAAACTACAAGGGATGGTACAGCCCCCAGAGACATGGGGAAGAAGTAGTTACCTATACCCAAAGGGAGAGAACAGTATGGAGAGGGTTTTCTGACCGAAGCCATGGCCTTTGATAGAGGTACATAGCCAACCTATTGTGATCTGGCACAGAGGGAGCTGGGGGAAATCCTGACCACACGTTTCTACTCTTTGTATCGCATTCTGAAACTTCCATTTATGCACTCCATACAGGTCATTCTCTTGGGGCACAGAGAGTGGTAGAGATTGGATCTGGAGAAGCAAATGGAAGATGCCTAGCAAAAAGGTAGTGATATAAGCTGATACTTACAGGGTCTATGAGACATTACAAGGTGTATAGGTGAAGGGAAGAGTGGTTCAAGTTAGAAGAATAGCATGTACAAAGGCCTTGAGTTGGAAAGGAGCATGATTCCATAGAAGAACTGAAAGAAGTCCTTTGAGATTGGCTTCAAGAGATCAAGGGGAGAGCTGTACTAGATTGAATCTAGAGAAGAACAGAGGGCCAGATCATGCAGGCCTTATTGGCCAAATTCAGGATTTTGGCTTTGTCCTCAGACAATGGGAAGCCATTGAATGGTTCAAAGCAGGAGAGTGACATGATTTTCAATTTTTTAAAAATCACTTCCAATTTGGAGGCTCTTAGAGTAGTTGAAGCAAGATACAGTAGCTAGGTCCAGCTTAGCGTTATGGAAATAGGAGGTAAAATCCACAGGATTTAGGGATGGTTTGGATTGGAGAGAATGCTGATACAAAGAGTGAAAGAAGTAGCAGGAAGGACTCCTGGGTTTCTGGGATAAGAAACAAGAATAGCATGAAAGCACTGGATTCTACATAAACTCAGCCCTCTCTTATGTATGCCAAGTACATTTTACCTATGCCCCAAGCAAAAAAAAATGGAAAACAAACAAAAACAACAACACAATAAAATAACATATTTTTGCTTCACACGCTGCTGCCTCTTCACAGGACTACCCTTGCATCAGAAAATTTGGCTATTTTGGAGTATCTTTTTTTTTTCTATTTACATAAAAATTCTGTTTTATATAATTGAATTTTTTTTTTACTTTATTTTGTACATTTAATAGTTGAAAATATAAACAATTAACTAAAAAGTAAATACAGAGGAATAAATATATACATTTCTCAATTAAATGTAATGGATACATATAATTTTTTTTTTTTTATCAAACAATATGTTACACAATGTATTTGGTTCATAGTAACTCATTCATACAGTATTTGTCCTTTTGTGTCTGGCTTGCTTCACTCAACATAATGTCCTCCAGGTTCATCCATGTTGTCATATGTTTTATGACTTCATTTCTTCTTGCAGCTGCATAATATTCCATCGTGTGAATAGACCACAGTTTGTTTATCCATTCTTCTGTTGATGGAAACTGGGTTGATTCCAACTTTTGGCAATGGTGAATAATGTTGCTGTGATCATCGGTGTGCAGATGTCTGTTCATGTCACTGCTCTCAGTTCTTCTGGGTATACCCAGTAGTGGTATTGCAGGGTCACGTGGCAAGTCTATATTCAACTTCTTTAGGAACTGCCAGACAGTCCTCCATAGTGGTTGTACCATTCTGCATTCCCACTAACAGTGAAGAAGTGTTCCTATCTCCACATCCTCTCCGACACTTGTAGTTCTATGTTTTTTTAATAGTGGCCATTCTGATAGGTGTGAAATGATATCTCATTGAAGTTTTGATTTGCATTTCCCTAATCATGAGTGATGTTGAGCATTTCTTCATGTGCTTTTTTGCCATTTGTATTTCTACTTTGGAGAAACGTCTATTCAAGTCTTTCGCCCATTTTTTAATTGGGTCGTTTGTCTTTTTATTGTTGAGTTGTAACATCTCTTTATATATCCTGGATATTAAATCCTTATCAGATATGTGATTTCCAAATATTTTTTCCCATTGAGTTGGTTGCCTTTTCACCCTTCTGCCAAAGTCCTGTGAGGTGCAAAAGTGTTTAATTTTGAGGAGGTCCCATTTATCTATTTTTTCTTTTGTTGCACGTGCTTTGGGTGTAAGGTCCAAGAAACCACCACCTTCTACAAGGTCTTGAAGATATTTCCCTACATTTTCTTCTAGTAGTTTTATGGTCCTGGCTTATATATTTAGATCTTTGATCCATTTTGAGTTGGTTCTTGTACAGGGGGTGAGATACGGTTCCTCTTTCATTCTTTTGGTTATAGATATCCAGTTCTCCCAACACCATTTGTTGAAGAGACTGTTTTTTCCCATTAGCGTGGGCTTGGTAGGTTTGTCAAAAACCAGTTGACTGTAGAGGTGAGGGTTTATTTCTGGGTTTTCAATTCTATTCCGCTGATTGATGTGTCTATCTTTATGCCAGTACCATGCTGTTTTGACCACTGTAGCTTTGTAATATGTTTCAAGGTCAGGCAGTGAAATTCCTCCCACGTTGCTCTTCTTTTTTAGAATGCTTTTGGCTGTTCGGGTGCACTTACCCTTCCAGATGAATTTGGTAATTGTCTTCTCTAATTCTGTAAAGTAAGCTGTTGGGATTTTGATTGGTATTGCATTAAATCTATAAATCAGTTTGGGCAAGATTAACATCTTGACGATATTTATTCTTCCAATCCATGAACACGGAATGTCTTTCCATTTGTTTAGGTCTTTTTAAATTTCTTTTAGCATTGTTTTGTAGTTTTCTGCATATAGGTCCTGTACTTCTTTGGTTAAATTAACTCCTAGGTATTTGAGTCTTTTTTTGCTGTTGAAAATGGAATTTTCCCCCTGATTTCCTCCTCAGGTTGTTCAGTACTAGTGTACAAAACATTACTGATTTTTGCGTGTTGATCTTGTATCCTGCCACTTTGCTGAACTCATTTATTAGTTCAGGTAGCTTTGTAGTGGATACTTCAGGATTTTCTAAGTACAGGATTATGTCATCCGCAAACAGTGAGAGTTTTACTTCCTCTTTTCCTATTTGGACGCCTTTAATCGTTTTTTCTTGTCTAATTGCCCTATCTAGAACTTCTAGTACAATGTTGAATAACAATGGTGACAGTGGGCATCCTTGTCTTGTTCCTGATCTTAGAGGGAAAGCTTTCAACCTTTCCCCTTTGAGTATGATGTTGGCTGTGGGTTTTTCATACATGCATTTTATCATATTGAGAAATTTTCCTTTTATTCCTAAATTTTGAAGTGTTTTTATCAAAAAAGAATGCTGGATTTTGTCAAATGCCTTTTCTGCATCTATTGAGATGATCATGTGGTTTTTTTCTTTCAATTTGTTAATGTGGTGTATTACATTGATTGATTTTCTTATGTTGAACCATCCTTGCATACCGGGAATAAATCCCACTTGGTCGTGATGTATAAGTCTTTTGATATGCTGTTGGATTAGATTTGCAAGTATTTTGTTGAGAATTTTTGCATCTATGTTCATTAGAGAGATTGGTCTGTAATTTTCTTTTCTTGTGGAATCTTTATCTGGCTTTGGTATTAGGGTGATGTTGGCTTCATAAAATGTGTTGGGTAATTTTCCCTCCTCTTCAATTTTTTGGAAGAGTTTAAACAGGATTGGTGTTAATTCTTTTT
>JAQZBX010045183.1:0-21130 GCA_029593785.1 Cabassous unicinctus
AAAAAAAAAAAAAAAAAAAAAAAAAAAGGAGAAGGAGGAGGAAAAGTGATGAGAACCAAAAAGTGATAGAAGAATGAAAAGGAGGAGGAAAAGAAGTGAGAAGAAAGAAAAGGAAAGAAAAGCTTATTACTGAACTCAAAAAATTATGGAGTCAACTCTGATAATTCAGATCCATTATGATTTTTTGGAAGCTAAAATACACAAAAATCTAGATCTGCACAGATCGATTTTGTAGGATATTTGGCAGCACTTCTACACTTAAGATGTTTTTATAATAAACATTACAATCACATATATTGAATAATAAATTGGTATGTTTGCATCACTTAAGCAAAAGAGTATAACCAAATCTCCGGCATTATCTTCAGCAAGCATTCTGATAGTAAATTAATTATGTTTCATCATGATTAGGCAAGGCTTTTTCTAAAATTGAAAAGTTGATTTGGTTATTGGGTTGCGATCTTAAAGTTGATCATTAATAGCTGCGGTTTTCACCAAGTTCCTTAATCACTTTGTGTGTGAGTTTTCTCATCTATCAAATGGCAAAAATTGATAGTATCTACCTCAGAGGATTAGGGGGCATAAAAGAATTACATCTTGCACATAGTAAATGCTAATTAATAAATGCTAGTTATCATTATCTATTGAATACGGACTTTTATATGGTTTATTTTAAAACTTTGAAGAATATGTCTTAGTTTGCATTACCCAAGGTGCAAAACCTGAAACTAGGATTTTAGTGTAAGGAATTTATTTGGGAAGTGATTCCAGGAAGTACTGGAGAGCTATGGAGAGTTGAGATGGGGAAGGGAAGGAAACTCAAACAGAATGCGTTGATGAACAGGTTACCAACATGGGCAGCTGGGACTCAATCCACCTGTGGGACTCTAACACTTGACCAGTCCTTAGAGTTTTTACATCTCAGGAGCAAGACGGTTGGTGTATTTTTCAATGACTCCCATCTGTTATGGCTCTGGAAGATCTTAACTTCCCAGTACTCCCAGTCTGCTTTGCACAAGGCCATGCCTGCTCTAGTGGCAGGAGAAGCCCAAAAGCAAGGAGGGGCAGAAGTTTGCAGAAGGAAGCAAAACTTAGCACAGAAACAATGGTGAGTCAAGAGGATGCAGAGGGGTTCCATGCTGGTTCGGTTATACAAATTCAACATGCTTGTAATTCTGCTTTAGGTAGTATCTTTCAATAAATATTTAATAAACATCCATTCTTCTCAAATCATTGGACTAATAGAAAGGAAAAGAAGCAGGCATGGATTTTCCTTCAATGAGCTAACAGCCTAGTAGAAAAGGTGTATAGGTAGACAATGCTGCTTTGATTATCAAACTTCTTTCCTCCTCCCTCTCCATAATTCCCCTTTTCAAAATAATAAAAACAATAAAATTTAAAATTAACCTCACTCACTCAAATTGTGGAATGAAGTCTTATTTTACTTTCTCAAGTAGCTTGCCTATATTAGAGACTGGGACTATTTTGGTATTTATTTGAAGGTATATATGTGCCCTTTGGCCAGTTATTTAACTTTACCATGCTTCAGTTTTCCTTATCTGTAAAATGGGGATAACATCTACTTATTAGGAAGTCTGTGAGCATTAATTATACCTTAAATGTGCTGATAGTATGCCTCATAGATAGTAATGGCTCAACAATTGGCCATTTCTTAGCAAGTTCAGTTTTCAAATCCTCACACTCCATTGCCATATAGCATTTGGAGTTAGAAGAAGATTTTTGCATTTGTGGAGCTAAATATCTGTTTTTACTAGAGTAGAGGAGAGATTATTGATTGAAGAGACAGGTCCAGTGTTTATCTCTTATCTTTCCTACTTCTATAGTTCTGCCACTTATGTCAAGTGCCTTATATTCTCTGATATCCTCTTACTTCATTTGTAAAATCAGGATAACAATACCTCCTAAACCACAACAAGAAGAAAGTGTGAGACTCACTTAAGATAGAAATCAATGAGAGTCATTTGAAAGTGCATAATCTATACAAGTAGGAAGAAAAAAAAAACTATTATTATTAAATGAGTCACAGAAAAAAAAAAGTCTGCTTAGATTAGCTCTGATGTTTCAGTAGCACCAAATCCTAGACAAAGGCAACCTAATTTTACCAACATTTCGTGGGTGTCATCATGCCCAGGGTACATGCTGAGCTTGATAAACCATTAAATGTATCCATGAGCTGACACCAGAATAAAATATCAAGTTCAATATTGAATCCTTCCTCCTTTTCGTCAGGGTTCCTCATCTCTCGTATCTTAGACGTGAGCTTACACTCTCTATTAGTCAGCCAAAGAGGTGCTGATAAAAAGTACCAGAAATCTGTTGGCTTTTATAAAGAGTATCTTTTTGTGGTAAAAGCTTACAGTCACAAGGCCCTAAAGAGTTCAATTCAAGGTACCGTAAGAGGTACTTCCTCACCAAATGTCTGTTGCCACTTGTTGAAGCAAGATGGCTGCCAATATCTGTGAGGGTTCAGCCTTCCTCTTTCCACTTAAGGCTCCATGGGCCCAACTTCTTCCCATTTCAGCTGTGGGCTGGAGGGCTCATTTTGTTCCCAGCCTGCTCAGCTGCTCAGGGTTCTGGTCTCTTCAGCCGCCAACTATTAGGCAAATGGCTTATCTCTCTCCCGGGGCCCCATGATCAAGTTCTGTCCTCTACCATGTTTATGGAGCCTTTCTATTCCCATGTATCTACTTCTGTGTTCTGCTTGAATGAGTGTCCATTTATATAGCCCACCAAGGGGGCAGAGACTCAGCCTGCATGCCCTAATGACATAGTCAAATCAAAGCCTTAATCGTAACATAATCAAGTAAATGTAAAACCTTTGAATTTAATACAATCAAAGGGTATCACATCCAGAGGAGCAAACCAGTTTATAAACATAAATCAATATCTCTTTTTGGAATTCATAAATAATATCAAATTGCCACACATACTAAACTGAATTCTCAGATAATTCCATAGAGTACAAGAAGTGCTTCAGGATTTAAACCCATAGATCTACTCCCCAGGTAACACCACTGAATACTAGCAATAAGTATGGCCCTTGTGTTTCAACTTTAATGATAGTAAACACCCCAGCATGGAGCTCCCAGCTGCTATCACTTTCACATTTTTTCTCCTATTATTTCAATAAAGCTTAGAAGAGTCACTCTTATAAACTGGATAATCAAAGGGTCATATTTGTGGGCCAGTGTGGAATTTGGTAAACCTTTCTCTGCAGGAAAACTGAAATTCTACGTTGGCTTCTTAGAACTCTCAACTCTACATATGCTACCAAACTAAAATATTATTGGTTGGCACTCAATTTTACTGGCATGTAGTTTAAGCATATGGTGGACTCTGTATACACAAGTGATGCTCCTCATTTACTGTCCCCACTGAGACAGTGGAACACAAAGGTAAATCCCTGTACTGGGGGTCTATAAAACAGAAGTAAAATTATCTACTTTGATGACTCTTCTTGTCAGATATTAAACAAAAGGCTCAATGTGTCAAGATGTGGTAGATTGAGTTATGTTCCCCAGAAAAAAACATGTTCTTAATCTTAATCCACATTTCTGTGCATATGAACCCATTATAAACAGGACCTCCTGAAGATGTTACTTTTAGTTAAGGTGTGGCCCACCTAAATGAGGATGAGTCCTTAATCCAAATTACTGGAGATCTTATAAAGAGGAAGCGACAGGAAGGAGGCAGAAGCTGGAAGTCAGCAGAAACACAGAAGAGATAGAAGAGGACATTGCCATGTGATGTGAAGCATGGAGTCAAGCCAAGTAACCCCAAAGTTGCTGACAATGAAGAGCAGAATGTTACTTACTCCAGGGGGAGGCAAGTCTTCTAACTTCAAAACCATAAGACAAAAATTCCCATTGTTTAAACCTAACTACTGTATCATATTTGTGATAGCAGCTCTGGAAACTAAAATAGTTTTGGTACTAGAAAGTGGGGTACAGCTATTACAAATGCCTGAAAATATGGAAGTGGTTTTGGAATTAGGTAAAATGGATAGAGGCTGGAAGAATGTTGAGATGCTTGATAGAAAAAGGCTAGATTGCTTTGAAAAGATTGTTAGTAGGAATATGAACCTTAAAGTTACTTCTGGTGAGGTCTTAGAAGGAAATGATGGATATGTTATTGGATACTAGAAGACAGACAATCCTTGTTATAAGGTAGCAGAGAATTTAGTGAAATGGATTGTGTTCTGATAGAAGGCAGAACCTGTAAGCTATAAATATGAATATTTAGCAGAGGAGAATTCTAAACTAAGGGTGGAAGCTAAGCCTGCTTTCTCCTTGTTCCTTATAGTAAAATGCAAGAGAAGATAAATGAGGACTGAATTTGTATGCATGAAGGAACCGGTAATTGAAGATTTGGAAATTTTGCAGCCTATCCAGAGAGAGTACTCTGAGAAAAGGGCCAGAAGCAGTAATATCAGAGAGGAGCCCTGAGCTCTTGGGAACTGAATTCTGAAAGATCAAGACTCCTCAGGTGAGTGTGTCTAAACAGCTCTTTGCTAAAGTGGGTGTGACTGAACTTTGATCTAGTCAGCCATCTCAGAGGAACTCAGGATTGGAAACATATTTATCTAGGAAGGATCTGTCTGATGGTTTGAACCCCCTTAAACTTTACAGAAAACCACAAGGTTTCTTTCAAGCTTGTATGAAGAGAAGCATTGCCAGCCTGGACTGAAAGGGATGGAAATGGGAAGAATTGATGGAAAAATGACTTCTATGGTAGAATCATGGAAGCAGAGGTCTGGACAAATAGATTGATTCTGGCCAAGAATGAGGGTCCACCCATATATGTGGAAAGGGCAGGTCATCTGTCCTTGGAGAAGGCTGGCCATCTGTTCCAGCACTTGGAGACAGCAGGGCTTCTACCTCGAAGGAGCACACAGCTGCAGCCCCAATGCTCATAAAGAGTAGGGCATACACCTCATTTTTCTGGCAGAGTGAGAGTGTCACTCTAGTGCTCAGAGAATATGGGGCCTAGGACTCAGTGATTGGGGAGAGTATGGCCACTGTGCAAATGCTTGTAAAGGGTGGGGCTGCTCCAGCAAGCCCAGAGGATAAATCATCAATTCAGAGATGACTCAGATCTTGAGAGATACTAGAGTTTGCTCTGCTGGCTTTCAAACTTGCTTGGGACCCATGACCCTTGTTTTCCTTCCAATTTCTCCTTTCTGGAATGAGAATGTCTGTCCTATGTCATTGTATTTGGGGAGCAGATAACTTGTTTTATAGGTTTCAGAGGTCCACAGACAGGAGTTTTTGCCCCACAATGGACCACAAGGATAAATGCTTATGATGAGACTCTATATTTAGAGTTGTTACTGAAAATGACTTAAGGCTTTTGGAATATTGTAATGAGTGAATGTATTTTGGATGAGGGAGTAACATGTCTTTTGGGGGATCCAGAGAGTAGACTATGACCAATTGAGTTCAGGTCATCTCCTTAAAAATGAAGCCACTTGTACTATTACCTTTTTCACTTCCCACTAACTAAGAAATCATGACAAAGTGAGCAGACACCTTGGACCCAGAGATGGAGGCAACATGCTGAGAAAGGCAGAACTACACAGGCAGACAGCATCACTGGGTGCCTTACCTGCACCGAGCCACCTGACACCCTGGCAAAATAAGCATAATTTCTGTTTAAGCCACTGAATTTCTAGGTCTCTGTTAGAATATCTTAGCTTATTTCCTAACTGGTCAAACATGATAGTTATTATTTCTTATAAAATATAATAGAAAATTATTAAATAAGCACCTACAAGAAACAGTGTGTCTTCAATATCAGTAACGACAAGCAACACGCAATACAACTACCTTATGCTAGGCCCATGCTACCCTATTTAGTAATGAAAAAAAGAGCATAATTCTTGTTTGTATGGAGATTCAAATCTGAATTGAGAGGTTTAAAAAAAAATTCAAATAGGATTTCCAAGAAGATGGTGTTGGAGTAGGCAGGCAGGG
Organism: Cabassous unicinctus; assembly: GCA_029593785.1. Classification (NCBI taxonomy): domain Eukaryota; kingdom Metazoa; phylum Chordata; class Mammalia; order Cingulata; family Chlamyphoridae; genus Cabassous; species Cabassous unicinctus. The sequence goes on from JAQZBX010045183.1 coordinate 5,994, forward strand.
CTCAACTTTTTCACAAAAACAATGGAGGAAGGGCAAAAAGCTGTTTGAAGCAGTTGCTTTGGGGATCTGCAGATGAGGACAGTCCTGCCCATCCTCAAGGATGGCAAAGGACAGAGAGATAAAGAAGCCAAAATGAAAACCGTGAGTTACTAGCCCCTGTGGCTAGGAATGGCACCCATCCCCCACCCTCAAGGCAAACAACCTGGATAAAACCTGTGGCTCGCTGCAGCCAGCTGAGAGGGGAGCAGATATTTTCCTCCCTGAGAAGAGAGAAGGCATAACTGAGGGTGGGAAATGGTGTCTCTTCAGTGAGTTTAGTCAACAGAGCCCACTTGGAAACTCAGTACTGGCCAGACCAGAATCACCAGAAAGTGGAGGTTCAAAGAGACACCTCTGTGGAAAGATTTGCCAATGGTTGCCATCTGCTGGTCAGCTGAGAAACTGCAAGGAAAAAATTCGCTTTGGAGTCTCAAGTTCCAGAACCCTTGGATTGGTTCTGTGTCCCATTAATGAGTCCCTGGCCTACTTTGATAATTTAAGCTAGGAAAATTTAAAGTCTTAGAATAAGTTGAATCAAAAATCAAAGAAGAGCCATGAAACAAAATCACTGGGCAGGAGAGAGAAAATTCACCAACATATTCAGATGCCTAGTCATCAGCAAAAAATTACAAGCCATACCAAGAAACAAGAAGAGATGGCCCAGACAAAGGAATAATTTTATAGCTTGAAAAGAAAAGTAATAGAGCTTATGAAATGAATGACACAATGAATGAGATTAAAATTATACTAGAGGTATATAACAGCAGATTTGAATTGGTGGAAGACAGGAGTTGAGGAACAAGCAACTTAACTTGAAACGACAGGAAAACAGAACGAGAAACAATGGAAAAAATGAACTGGGCCTCAGGGAATTGAATGACAACCTGAAACACACAAACATACATGTTATCAGTGTCCCAGAAAGAGAAGAGAATGGAAAAGGGGTAAAAAGAACATTTGAGGAAATAATGACTAATAGAATAAATCCAAATAGACCTACTCCAAGACGCCTACTATTCAGAATGTTAAATACTAAAAACAAAGAAGGGATTCTGAAAGCAACAAGACAAAAAACAATACTTTACATACAAGAAAACCTCAATATGACCAAGTGCCTATCTCTCATGAGAAACCATGGAGGCAAGAAGACAGTGGTATGATGTATTTAAGGTATTGAAAGAGAAAAACTACAAGCCAAGAATTATTTACCCAGCAAAACTGTCCTTCAAAAATGATGATAAGTTTAAATTCTTCACTGACAAACAAAAACTGAGAGAGTATGTTACCAAAGGACCCGATTTACAAGGGATACTAAAGGGAGGGCGACAGCCTGAAAGGAAAAGACAAATGTGAAAGACTTGGAGAAGTGTGTAGAAATGAAGATTATAGGAAGGGTAATTTAAAGGGTGAAAACACAGACAGTAGTAAGATATGACAACAGAAAGCCAAAGGATAAAATGGACAAAGTAAGTGATGGCTTTATAGAATATCATTGAATGTTAATGGATTGAACTCCCCAATCAAAAGACATAGACTGACAGTATTTGTAAAACCATATGAGCCATCTATATACTGTCTACAAGACACTCACCTCAGACATAAAGACACAATCAGGTGGAAAGTGAAAGATTGAAAAAAGATATTCCACACAAAAGGTAATAAGATCTGGAGTAGCAATATTAATATCAGGCACTATTGATTTAAAATGTAAAACAAAATAGATTTTAAATGTAAAATGAGAAGAAAAAGGAGATTATATATTTTAAAAAGGAGTAATTCAGCAAGAAGAAATAACTATAATAAATATTTATGCACCTAACCTGGGTGCTCCAAGATAATGAGGCACACACAGAGACAACTGAAAGGAGAAATTGATGTTTCTACAATAATAGTTGGAGACTTCAATACACCACTCCCAGCATTGAAATAAACATCTTGACAGAGGAAAATTAAGGAAACAGAAAGCTTGCATAACATGATAAATGAACTAGACCTAACAGCATTTTTAGAGCTTTACACCACAAAACTGCTAGATATACATTCATGGCTCCTTCTCCAGGATAGACCATATTTTGGGTCACAAGATAGGTCTCAATAAATTTAAAAAGATTGAAATTATACAAAGGACTTTCTCAGATCATAAAGGAATGAAGCTGGAAATCAATAAGGGACAGTAAAAGGAAATATAAAGAGATTAAATAACACATTCTTAAATGATCTGTAGGTCAAAAAAAACTGCAAGAGAAATCAGTAAATATCTAGAGATGAATGAAAACTAGATCACAACATATCAAAACCTATGGGATTCAGCAAAGGCAGTGCTGAGAGGAAAATTTATAGCCCTCAATGGTTACATTAAAAAAGAAGAAAGAGGTAAAATCAAAGACCTAACTTCAGACCTGGAGGAACAAATAAAGATCAGCCAACTAATCCCAAATCAAGCCAATGGAAAAAAAATAATACAGATCAGAACACAATGAAGTTGAAAACAAAAAAGAATAGAGAGAATCTACAAAACCAAAGTTTGGTTCTTCAAGAAGATCAACAAAATTGGCAAATCTTTACCTAGACAGACAAAAAAGAGAGAGAGAGGATGAAAATGAATAAAATCAGAAATGGAAGGAGGGACATTATGATTGATCCTGCAGAAATAAGAGAGACCATAAGAGGATACTATGAACAATTATACACCAATAAACTGGACAACATTGACAAAATGGAAAAATTCCTAGAAACACATGAACAACCTACCCTGACCCTGGAAGAAATAGAAGACCTCAACTAATCAATCACAAGTGAAGAGATTGAAACAGCCATCAAAAGTCTCCCGAAAATGAAAAGACTAGGGCCTGATGGTTTCACAGGTGAATTCTACCCATCATTCAAAGATGATTTAATACCAATCTTGCTCAAACTCTTCCAAAAAATTGAACAAGAAAGAAAGCAGCCAAACTCATTCTATGAAGCCACCATCACCCTTAAACCAAAACCAAATAAACATACTACAAAGAAAGAGAATTACAGACCAATTTCTGTAATAAATATACATGCAAAAATCCTTAACAAAATAGTTACAAACCAAACCCAAAAACACATTACAAGAATTATACACCACAGTCAAGTGAAATTTATCCCAGATATGCAAGCATTTTTCAACACAGGAAAATCAGTTAGTATAAGAAACCATATTAATAAATTGAAGATGAAAAATCACATGATCTCTCAGTTGACACAGAAAAGGCATTTGACAAAATACAGTATCCCTTCTTGAGAAAAACACTCCAAAAGAAAAGAATAGAAGGAAGGCTCTCAACATGGTAAACTGCATAAATGAAAAACCCACAGCTAACATTGTACTTAACAGTAAAAGACTGAAAGCTTTCCCCCTGAGATTGGGAAAAATACAAAGATGTCCACTGTCATCATTGTTATTCAATATTGTGCTAGAAGTTCTAGCTAGAGCAGTTAGGCAGGAAAAAAATAAATAAAAGGCACCCAAACAGGAAAGGAAGAAATAAAACTTTCACTTCTTGCTTATGATATGATGCTATAGCTAGAAAATCCAGAAAAAAAAAATCCACAAGAAAACTTCTAGAACTAATAGACAAGTTCAGCCAACTGGTTGTAAAAAGTTTAATGTGCAAAAATCAGTAGCATTTCTATACACTACTAATGAACAATCTGAGGAGGATTTCAGAAAAATAATTCTATTCACAATAGCAACTAAAATAAACAAATATTTAGGAATAAACTTTACCAAGGACAGAAAGGACCTCTCTTCAGAAAACTACAAAACATTGCTAAACGAAACCAAAGAAGAACTAAATAAATAGAAAGACATTCCATATTCATGGATTAAAAGACTAAATATCATTAAGATGCCAATTCTACCTAAACTGATTTACAGATTCAATACAACCCCAATAAAAATCCTAACAGCCTTTTTTTGCCAAAATGGAAAAGGCAATAATCAAATTTATTTGGAAGGGTAAGGGGCGCCAAATAGCCAAAAATGTCTTTAAAAAGAACAAAGTTGGAGGACTCTCACTTCCTGACTTTAAAGCATATTATTTAGCTACGGTGGTAAAAACAGCATGGTACTGTCATAAAGATAGACAAATTGACCAATGTAACTGAATTGAGACCTCAGAAATAGACCCTCACACAACTATGATCAAATGATTTTTGACAAGGCTTTCAGACCCACCTAGCTGGGCCAGAACACTATTCAACAAATGGTGCTAGGATACTGTATAGCCATATCCAAAAGAAAAAAGAGGACCCCTATCTCACACCTTTTACAGCAATTAATTCAAAATGGATCAGTGACCTAAATATAAAAGCTACAACCACAAAACTTCTAGAAGAAAATGTAAGTAAATAAATTTAAGATCTTGCACAAGACTGTAATTTCTTAAACCTTACACACAAAGCATGAGCATGGAAAGAAAAAATAAACAAATGAAACCTCCTGTGAATTAAACACTTTTATTCTTCTAAAGTCTTTGTCAGGGAAGTAAAGAGGCAACCTACTCAATGGGAGAAAATATTTGGAAATCACGAATCTGATAAGAGTTCTTTTATATAAAGAGATAGTACAAACCACAATAAAAAGACAAGCAATCCAATTTAAAAATGGGCAAAAGGCTTGGATAGATATTGTTTAAAGAGGAAATACAAAAGGCCAAAAAGCACATGAAAAAAAGTTCAACACTAGCTTTTAGGGAAATGCAGGTTGAAACTACAATGAGATTCCATTTCACACCGTATAAAATGGCCCTTATTAAAAAGACAGAAAACTACAAGTGCTAGAGAGGCTGTGGTGAAATAAGAACACTCATTCACTATTGGTGGGAATGCAGAATGGTTGTAGCTTCTGTGAAAGACAGTTTGGCTGCAACTTAAGAAGCTAAATATACAACTCCGTATGATCCAGCAATACCATTACTAGGAGTATATTCAGAAAAACTGAAAGCAAGGGCACGAATTGACATTTGCACACCGATGTTCATAGCAACAGTATTGACAATTGCTAAAATATGGAAACAGCCCAAGTGTCCATCAACCAATGAATGGCTAAACAAAATGTGGTATATACATACAATGGAATACTATTCAGCTGTAAGAAGAAATGAAATCAGGATGCATATGACACATGGATGAACCCTGAGGATATTACGTTGAGTGATACAGGCCAGACACAAAAGGGTAAATATTGTGTGGTCTCACTAATACGAACTAAATATGATGAGTAAACTTACGGAGGTAAACTCTATAGTATAGGTTACTAGACGATCGGATGTGGATTGAGAATGGGAGCTGTTGCTTAATGCATGTAGAATTTTTAATAAGGTTTATTGTAAAAGTGTGGAAATGAACAAAGTTGATGGTAACACATTTTAGTGAGTATAAGTAACACTCCTGGTGGATAAATGTGATTGTGGCTGAAAGAGCTAGTCTGTGGACATAATTGTCATTTGAAAGGAAGCTAGAGAATAATCTAGTTAGGGAATGTATAACATAGTGATTTTGGCGGTAGATGAATATCGTGGTTAATAGTATAAATCTAAGGATATTCTTCTTTTATAAAGTGTTAAGAATATGGTGATACATGGGAAAATTATAACCTAAAGTAAATTATGGATATAGTTAACAGTAATATTGTAATATTTTCGCAGCAGTGGTAAGGAAGATATATCAATTCTAAGGGACAAAAATAAGGGGGTAAATGGGGTGTGGGATTTTTCCTTTTGGAGTAATGAAAACGTTCTAAAATAGACTGAAATGATGATAACACAAGTCTGTGATAAAAATGAGAGTCACTGATCAGGATGTTAATAATCAGGGGGGTTGGGGGGAAATTACTCCAAATGTGAGATATGGGCTATAGTTAGTAGCAATATTTGATGATGCTCTTTCATTGTTTGTAACAAATGTTTCACAACAATAAAAGGTGTTGGTGGTGGAGTATGTATGGGAGCCCTATATGATAATATGCATGTTTATTTTGTAAGTTCACAACTTTTACTATACCCTTATGGTTTATGTATGCTCATATATGAATTATAAACTTTATTTTAATTTTTAAATGAAAAATTCAAAAAACAAATAACTATAAATTCCATTGTTACAAAAGAAAATCACCATGGGAGTAAATAATTAGGGAATACATCTTACTCCTATTTAATTGTCTTCAAGCATCTGCTTCAAGTTTCTGCTAAATTGTCACTTCCTAGGTTTGTACTTATCAGTTCACAATTCATTGGGCATGATCACATTTCTCAATAATCAAAGATGTAAAATACTCCTGTTCCCTTCCAACAAATCCTCTTTTCTATATAAATTTGAGTAATATTTTTTTATCAAATGATCCCTAAGTATCAGGAAGTTAAAATTTGTAAATAAATATAAATATTTTAATTCAATTAATAATCTTCATTGTTATGCAGCATATATTTCTTGGTACCACAAGTGGACTGATTGTTATTCTAAAATGAGATTCTAGCATTCTATTTCAGGCTTGAATGAAGAGAATCCAAAATGGCATGCCAGCATGATTTCCACAAAAATACAATTGTTTAGCACTTTAGGGATGGTGAATCTCTTTCACATACTATAGAACAAAAAGGAAATTCCATCATAATGTTGTACCCAAACTGTCCTCCCCAAGTATTCATGCTCAAGAGTATAAATATAGTCACAATTCATTATTTTTTCTAATGAATTGCTCAGGCGCTCATCTGGCCAATCACAGATATTCAAAACATTCCTGCTGATATCGCGCCCCCCTGCAAAAATGTCCAAGAGCCCCAGTGACTGAGTCCAAAAGCAGATCAGAGAAGAACTTAAATTAGTTCAATTCACTACTTCCCCTTGCTTCTCCGTGCCACACATTAACGCTTCATTGAGTAACAAGCGCAGGATCCAGGCTGGTATGTGGAGAGATGCCTTTCGGCTCCCTCTCCCCACTAATGCTGCAGTGGTCTCCACTTTGGGGACCAAAGTCACTGCTCTGCTAACTCACATTCACTTGCTCATCCATTTTATCCCAAGGTCTCTCAAAGCTGCTCAGATCTTAAGCGTCTCTAGCTTCAGCAATAGCCTGTGCCAAACACAATCATCTGACACAAAATTTTAGTCCCTTCCATGGGTCTAGATTCCCCAGTTTCTCAAGTTCATTTCATTCCAGGGGCCTGATTACCCTCCGTAATGTAGGCCACGAACTTTAACATTTTGTTTTACCCCCAACTTAGTGCCTAACTTAGGCTCCTGGAGTGCTGGGGTTGCTTCCAGAATGCTCAGAGTTCTTTATGCAAATTTATTAGCTCACTACCCAGGGGCTACCTCTTGTATTTCAATTCAACAGCTTTTGTTAAACCATTCCATTTTTTTTTCTTTATTAGGGAAGGTGTGGGTTTACAGAACAATTATCCATAAAATACAGGATTCCTACATAATAGCCTATTATTAATACTTTGCATTGGTGAGAAACATTTGTTACAAATTGGTGAAAGCATATTTTTATAATTGTACTATTAACTGTAGTCCATGATTTAACTTGGGGTTCACTCTCTGTGCAGTGTTAGTTCCATGGATTGTTTTTTAAACCCGCTATAGCACAAAGAGGGCCTGGTTCTGTTCGTTACATTTGCATAGCTAAAAGCTTATCCCTGTCTCACTTCTACCAAGAACGTTTGGGAGTTCATTCACTGAACTAAAATAACCACAGAAACATTGATCTTTCCTGTTACACAGATAGAAGGAGGGAGTGTTGTATGGTGACAAAGACCTTGGCATCTAGGAGCATGCTGTCGAAAAGAAATAGAATGTGAGCCACACTGACAATTTTAAATTTTTAGTAGCCACATTTTAAACATAAAATTATGAACAGGTGCAAATCATTTTAATAATATTTTTTATTTAACTGAATATATCCAAAATATTGTTTCTACATGTAGTCGATAGTTAAGTTTTTTTCATATTAAGTCTTCAAAATACAAAGTCTATTTTATAGTATAGTATATCTGTTTGGATCAGCCCCATTTTAAGGGCTCAGTAGCCACATGCTAGTGGCTGCCATATTGGACAGCGCTGTTCCAGAAAGAAAATGCCAGGATTTTCATCTTAGTTCAACACTTTACTGGCAGTGTGACTGGGAGCAAGTTGCCAAAAGATTCTGTGCTTAGTTTCTTTAAATATAAGGATGACGATAATAGTTCCTACCTTAAAGGTTTGTTGCGAGGATTAAATGAGATTTAATACATTTAAAAATCTAGAACAGTGCCAGCACATATTAAACTTTAGTAAGCATTAGTGAATGATATTAATAAATTCAGAACCAGGGTCAGAACACCAGTCTCTTGTTTTTTTTCTAGTCTGGTCTTTTTTCCATCATCTTTTATTGACCAGAGTTGCTTGATTTGTAGTTAGCATTGGGAAAATTTGTAGACCACAGAAGCACTTTTCTTCAGACAGTTTTAAATTTTCCAAATAATTGGACTTTACTTAAAACACTAGGTCACTCTGGCTTGTTTCCTTCTATTTTCTAATTGCCCATATCTTTGCCTTTTTCCTGATGCTTTTTTTACTATTATCTTTTCTTCTCCCTTTCATTTGTTCTCTATCACTTAATAGTGTGAAATTGGCCAAGTTTCTTGACCTTTCTCATCTGCAAAATGGAGACCAGGAAACTTTCCTTGTGGGGTTTCTGTGATATTAACTATAATGCAACATAGTAAAGTATCTGTACTGTGCTGGCCCTTAGTATAAGAAGTTAAAGTAAATTTGCATCCTTTACTTCACTATAATTCTTCTTCCCTTCCCTTTAAACCCCTTACCCTACTATTGTAACAAATGCTTGCATAGAAACAAGCACAAAAGGAATAATTTAAAGTAAGTTTGCTTTGCATTTGTAACCTGTGATTTTTATTGTGTATCCTTATGTATGAATATTACACACACAAATAAACAAACACACACATGACTAAGTAGATTGTCAAGGAATCTTTGATTTGAGAAAGAAGAGATTATTGAGATTTTCAAATCGAGCCTTCTCCCGTCTTTTACATGTGAGTTTAAGAGAAACCTAAGGAGGTTTAATCATTTCCCAGGTCACAATGCTATAACTTTTATATTATTAAATATAATATTGTAACATACTTTTTATATTGTTAAAATTAGAACACTGGCCTTATGGTAGACAGTGCTAGTACATTTAATACTAGTAACAAATCTTTGAAGTAGGAATTTTTATCATCATCCTTATTTTACATGTAAGGAAACAAAGCACAGAAATTTTTGGTAACTTCCATTCACCACCCATGGCTCCAGGGAAGAGAGTTGTAAGAATTTTTCTCTCTGTTTGGTGTTAATTATTTGATATTCATCAGGGAATTAGTATCTTAATTTACCCAGCTACTATGACAAATATTACAATGGGTTGACTTACACAAGGGAATGCATTGTCTCATGGTTTGGAGGCTATAAGGCTTGCTTCCTCCTGGGGTTAGTAGCATTCTGGCTGACTGGCAATCCTTAGGGTTCTTGAATTTCCTGTCACATGGCAATGCCCTCAATTTTCTCTTCTGGTTCTGTTGACTTCTAGCTTCCAGTGACTTCTTGCTTCCCTACGGTATTCTCTCACTCTTGTTTCTGTTTTTCACCCCCTCATAAAGTACTACAGTAATCGAGATTAAGGCCCGCCTCATTCAATTGGGCTGCTCTTTAACTGAAAAGAACATCTTCAAGAGATCCTCTTTACATAGGGTTAACACCCATAGAAATGCAGATTAAAAATAAGAGCATATCTACATTGGGGTACATAATTCAATCTACCACAGTTAGCTTCTAATAAACATTTATTATTGTTTTTTAATATCAGATATTATATTTGGCTGAAGAAGACAGAAGTATAGAAAAGAATGTGAAAGTTGAAAATATTCTAGCTTGAAAAGAAATGTTATCCAATACCTATTAAGTATGCTTTTCAAAAAATTCTTAATTACAGACATTTATATTTTCAAAATGCTAAAACATCTTTTAAACAATTAAATACATGAGAGTTGTGTTTTTTATAATGTATTATAAATTATCCAATTAGGTATTATTATTTCCCTACCATATAAGTTTTTTATTATTATGAATTTCAGTGGAAACCATGAATAATTCAGAAGGGATTACCATTAGAGATTAGAGTGCAAATTAAAACCTTAAAGAAATCTTATTTTACTCTTATTTAATCAATATTTTCAACCAGTGGATATCTCATTTATAAATAATAATGTCTTCTCATGAGAAATCTGCACAGCACATTTTTCAAGCACAGGCAGCAATGCATATCTAAAATGGTTAAATATTTAAATGTTGTTATTAAGACTTATAAAAATAATTTATGATTTAAGTTGGATTATTCTGTGTTATGATTTATGAGTTACATTTGCATGTGTAATTTTATTTGTTACTCGATCCTGATCCTATCTAGGGTGACATGAACTTTCTCTTCAAACCTTTTCCTTCAGAATTTGAATTAAAATTGGAGAATTTACCCTATTTAAAACAAATTAATATTGCAGAAGGTACACAATTATACTAAATAATATTAATAAATTAAGAAGAAATATATAATGTATGCCACATGAACATTTTTCTGTAATGTAAAACATTTTAAAGGTTTAACAAGGTTAAATCATTTTTAATAACTCTACCAAATTTAGAAATTGCTACAGCCAACTATTGCTAAAACTGCCTTATATTTCATATTCACACAATCACACATACTCAGACACACAGAGAAAAATACAAGGCCAGTGAATAGAAATATACCGTTTCCACTATTCCAAATATTTAACTGGAAACATTTCCTATATGGATTATTATGCAAATTAAAATGCCATTTCTTTTTAAAAATTGAATAATTTTCTGAATGTGAATAAGAATAAAATGCCAAGTTTTTAGTTGGTCAGCAAGCATTTACGTAGAAATTCTGGAGTGATAAAATACAATAACCAAACTGAAAAATATTCATTAGAGGGACTCAGTAGTAGATTTGAAGTGGCAGAAGAAATAATCAATGAACTTGCAGGTTGAACAATAGAGACTAGGCAATCTGAAAACAATTAGTAAAAATAATAAAGAAATATGGTAGATAGAGCCTCAGGAAATGTGAAACACCATTAAGCATACCAACATACATGTATCAGGATTATCACAGGGAAAAGAGAGAAAGGACAGAATAAATTTTCAAATAAATAATGACTGAAAAAATCCTAAAATAGATATAAAGCATTAATATCCACATCAAAGAAACCCAAGAAATTATAAGTAGAATACATGCAAGAAGATCCAAACCTAGTTATATTGTAGCAAAATGTTGAATGCTAAAGAGAGGAAACAATCTTAAAGTCATTAAGAGAAAAATAATTCACTTTCAAGGGAAGCCTAATAAGATTAAGGACTGACTTTTCATTAGAAATAATGGAGAACAGAAGCAAGTGGAATGACATATTCAAAGTGTTAAAAGTAAAATATTGTCAACTGTTTTAGTTTCCTAGGCTGCTCAAGCAAACACCATGAAAATGTGATAGGTTAAACAAAGGGAATTTATTTGCTTATGGTATTGAGGCTAAAAGAAAGTTCAAAGCAAGGCATCATCAAGGCGATGTTTTCTTCCCAAAGACTGGCATTCTGGAGCTGGGTGCTGATGATCCTTGGTGCCTCTGTCACATGACAAGGCACATGGCGGCATCTCCTGGTCTTTCCCCTCTCTTCCAGGTTCTGTCAATATCCAGCTTCTTGCTTCCTTTGGCTTTTTTCCACTTATAAAGTACTCTAGTAATAAGATTCAGACACATCCTGATGGGGTGGGCCACACCTTACGTCAAGAAACTTCATTCAAAAGGTCTTACTTATGCTTCTTCTTCAAGAAAACACCAAATGGCAGATGACGCCGGTGCTGTGGGAAGACCCCAGAGGCCCCGGGGGCCCTGGAATGGGAGGCCGCAGCGACTTCCAAGGAGGCTTTTGCAGTGGGGTCTGGGGCAAGATTGCAGCAGTGGTCAGAATGTGGCTGCAGCCACAGAGCTCACAGCATCAAGGCTGAAGACAAGGGGTGGCTCCTTGTCACTGTCTGGGCCACTTGGTCAAGGGAACAAAGATCAAATGCCTGGAGGAGATCTATCTTTTCTCTCTGTCCATCAAAGAGTCTGAGATCCTTGACTATTTCCTGGGGACATCCCTCAAGGATGAGGTTCTGAAAATTATGTCTGTTCAGAAGCAGACCTGTACTGGCCAGCAGACGAGGTTCAAGGCCTTTGTTGCCATCAGGGACTACAATGGCCACATGGGTCTAGGCATGAAGTGCTCCAAGGAGGTAGCCACTGCCAAATATGGGGCCATCATTTTGGCCAAGCTCTCCATCGTCCATGTGCAGCAGAGCTATTGGGGGAAGAAGATCAGCAAGACCCACACTGTCCCTTGCAAGGTGACAAGATGCTGCAGCTCCATGCTAGTGCACCTCATCCTTATCCCCAGAGGCGCTGGCATAGTTTCAGCCCCTGTGCCCAAGAAGCTGCTTGACCAGTATCAAGGACTGCTATACCTTGGCCAGGGTCTGCATAGCCACCCTGGGAAATTTCACCAAGGCCACCTTCAATGTCATCCCTAAGACCTACAGCTATCTCACCCCTGACCTCTGGAAGGAGAACATGTTCACCAAGTCTCCCTATCAGGAGATCACTGACCATCTCATCAAGATGTACACCAGGGTCTCCGTGCAAGGCCCAGGCCCCTGCTGTGGCCACCACATAAGCTCTCATGAGAAAAATAATAAACATTTGAATTAACTTATGATTGAGCCACACTCACAGGAATGGATTAAATGAATCATGTTCTCACAAGTTATGTACAGCTTCAAACAACCACATCAGCCAAGAAACTTATATACAGAAAAATGAACTTTAAATATGAAAACAAAGTAAAAATCATTCCCAGGTATACCAAAACTGAGGAAATATGTTGCTAGTAAAGTTGTCTTACAAAAAAATGCTGAAGGATGTTCTTCAGGCTGAAGGCAAATGGTATCAAGGAGTAATTTCAATTCACATACACAAACAAAAAGTTTAGGTAAAGGTAATTATATAGATAATTATAAAGGACAACATAATTTATAATTTTTCTCTTTCTTTTCTGAACTGATTTTAAAAAGTAATTACATTAACCAATACATATGTAGTTGTTTAGTTGTACATGTATAACATATAAATATAACATATCTAACAATAACAGCAAAAGGAGATGGGTGGGAACAAAGTGTATTGGAGTAAGGAAATGAAACAAGATGGTATCTTGAATTCTTAAGAAGATATGGAGAGAATCAGAAAGAGCAAATAAAGTTAATATAACAAATTCTATAAATATATGCTTGTTATCCTTTCTCCTCCTAGTTTACTTGTAAGACATAAAATTACATAAAGTAATAATTATGACAATGTATTGTTGGATTTGTAACATATATAAATAAAACATGTATAACAATGAAAGCACCAAAAAAAAGGGAAAGACAATGCAGCTATCTAGGAATAAAGTGTCTAGTCATCGCAATAAAATTCCTTTTAATCTAAGGTAGATTTTGATAAGTTAAGTTGTATTTTGTGGGATAGATACAAGATGGTAGAGTAGGGAAAGGCAGGCTGTACTTTTCCTCTAGAAACTGTGGGAAATTAAGCAGGCAGGCTTGCTTGGCATTAGGGAAGCCGGGGTGTTATGGGGTGATAGGAGAGGGCAACTGGAGAGTGGGTGCCCAGCTGGCACCTGGGAAGAGGGGAGTAGACCAGCCAGCCCAGTGGGAGAGAAAAATGACCCAGGAGGCCCTTGAACAATGGGAGCCATGCTGCTAACTCTGGGGGAGGGGGAGCTGCTGAGGAGTGATCCCACATGGCTGCCTGCTTAGGTTCGGGGGGAAGGGGGTGAACCATGGGGAGAGCTGAAGAAATGTAGCTATAGGGTGTATTTTTTGTCCTTCTATCTTTCTATTTTCCTATTTCCTTTCTCCTTTTTTTCCCATCTTCATCCAGGTACTGGAGAAGAAGTCAACTATGGGGTAATTGATTGATGGGTACAAGCAGCTGGACAGGAGTAGATTAGTGGGTCACTGGGGGCCTCAGAGAGAGGCTTTTTTCTCTCTCTCTCTCTCTTTCTCTCTCTCTCTTCACCCAAATATCTGCAGAAAGGCAAACTGTAGGATGATTGATTCCAAAACAGGCAGCCTGAGAGGAGAAGCCTAGTCCATCCTGGTGGTCTGAAAGGGGGACCCAGTTTTTTGTTTAGTAATTTTTTGTTGTTGTTTGTTTGTTTTTCTTCTCCTTTTCCTTATTCTCTTTCCTTCTTCTCCTCTTTTTCTTTTCTTTCTTCTCTTCCCATTTATCTTGTCTTTTATTTGTTCCCTTTTTTCCTTTTCCTTTTCCTCCTTTTTTTAGCTTTTATTATTATTTTTACCCTCTTTTTTCTTTTTTCTCCTTCCTTCCTCTTTTTAAACTTTCTTTCTGTTTTCCTTTCTTTCAATTTTTCTTTTTTCTTTTTTCTTTTCTTCCTTCCTTTCTGCCTTTCCTATTTTGTCTTTCTTTCTTCTCATTTATCTGGTCTTTTATTTTATTTTATTTCTTTTTTATTTTTTTCACCTTTTAAAATTTTTATTCCTGTTTGCTATTTTTCCCTCTTATTATTTTTGTCTGGTTTTTTTTGTTGTTTTTCCTTCCTTCCTTTGTTATGTTTTTCTTTTCTTTTTCTTTTATCTCTTCTCTCTTTCTTTTTTTGTGGATCTAATATTTTTCCATTGAACATGGGCAACTACACTACAAAGATGTAGAATAAGCGGAACCAAGTGTAAATATAGAAAAAGTGGAACCAGGTATAAAGGAAGACTCTTAACATAAAACCAAACAAAAATAAAACCTTACAACAGAAAGAGAAATTAGCCAACTAAATAAGCCCAACATGGCTTGTGGAAACATAATCTGAGGGAGGGAGGGCTCTGACAGAAGGTGGAGAGTGGTTTAACTTCTGTGGATTTGGCTGCCTGGACCCCCTCATAGCTTTTTTTTTTT
>JAQZBX010045184.1:0-21134 GCA_029593785.1 Cabassous unicinctus
TATTCACAAAGTTCTGCAATCCTCACCACAATTTTAAAACCTTTTCATCACGTCCAAAAGAAACCTGTACCCTTTAGCCATCACCACCCAATTCCTCCATAATGTCACCCCTCACCAGCCCTTGGCAACCACCAATATACTTTCTTTCTATAGATTTCCCCCTTCTGATTAGTTCATATAAATGGAATCATAAAATACGTGGACTTTTGTGATTGTTTTCTTTCACTTGGCATGTTTTCAACGTTCATCCATGCTGTAGCAGGTATCAATACTCCATTCCTTGTTATTGTTGAATAATATTTCATTGTACAGATAGACCACATTTTATTTATCTATTCATCCATTGATGGAAATTTAGGTTGTTTCCAATTTTTGACTAAGATGAATAATGTTGCTACTAATTTTCATGTGCTAGTTTTTGTGTAAACATTTGTTTTCATTTCTCTTGGGTATATACTTAGGAGTGGAATTCTTGTGCCATATGATAATTCTGTGCTTAACCTTTTCAGAAACTACCCAATCCTCTTTCATTACCGCTCTTCCTCTACAGGTGTCAGACCTGCATCATGTCTGAAGGCTCTCCCTACCTACTCCTGCTCCCTCTTTCCTTTATCCTTCACAGGTGTTTCTCCCAGTAAATCTCTTACACATCTAATTTCATTTTGACATCTGCTTCTCAGGGGTCCCAAACTGACACATCCTCGATGAACTCTTTGTACTTCCTTCCATCAAGGCCAAACCCTCCATTTATGATCTTCTTTCTCAAGGACACTGCTCCAGCATATCATCTTTCCTTCTTCATTAATTATTACCTCTATACTGGACCATTCTATTGGTGTACTTACATGCTGTTATTTCTCACATCTTAAATTATTTTCTTGGCCCCCCCTTCCAGCACTTTCCACATTGATCTATTCTCCTTTAATAAAAACTCCCCAAAATATTTATCTATACTCACCATCCTCAATATCTTTTCCTATTCTCTCATGATCAGGATTTTGCCCCACTAGTCCACCATGATTTACTTTTATGAATGTCATCATCAATGATCTCCACAGTGTTAAATTCAATGGACAATTTTCAGTCCTTACCTTACTTGACATAGCAATATTTGATGCAGTTGATTATCCCTCCCCTTTAAAATACTTTATTTGGTTTGCAGATCACCACACTCTACTGATTTTCCTCCTAACTGGTTCTTTATCAGTCTCATTTACTAGATCTTTCTAATCTCTCCAAAGTCTGACCATTGGAGTGTCCCATGTTTCTGTCCTTGGAACTTTTCTCTTTCTATCTACATTTATATTCATTCTCTTGATGATTTCATCTAATCCCATGGTTTCAAATATTATTTATATGACGATGACTGCCAAATTTATTACTCCAGCCAAGACCTCTCTCCTGAACTTCAGTCTCATGCATTCAACTGTTTGACATCTCCTTTTGAATACCTAATAAACATCTCATACTTAACACATCCAAAACTGAAGTCTTAAACCTGCTTCTCATCCCGTATTCTTCATCTCAGTGAAAAGCAACTCAATCCTTACCACAGCTCAGGCCAAAATCTTGTAGTCATCTTTGACTACACTTTTTCTCTCACACACCAGAGCCAATCCATTAGCAAATCTTGTTGAGTCCATGTTCACAATGTATTCAGAATCCTATAACTTCTCATCACTTCCAAGGCTACCACACTGGTCCAATCTAAACCATTTCTCACCTGGCTTTTTGCACTAGGCTTTTAGTTGATACTCCTACTTCTGTTCGTAACCCCTTTGTTCTATTTTCAACAAAGCAACCAGAGTGATCCAATTAAAATGGAAGTTAACAAACCATTAAGAGAGCTCTTTGAGATAACCAAGGAAATTTGAATATAAAATATATAATAGATGATGTTAAAGAGTTATTAATTTTGTTGGGTATGACAATAGCATGGTAGTTATGTTTTAAAAGTCATTATCATGGCCAGATTTCTGGGTAAGATGGCAGAGTAGGGAGCTCCAGGATGCAGTCCTTCCATCAAAACAACTATTAAACAGCCAAGAACTGTCTGAAACAACTATTTTGAAACCTCAGAGGCCAAAAGAACACTGTATAGCATCCAGGGAAGAGGGGGAAAAAGAGGCTGATAAATTATGGAAAAGAACTGTATATTGCTCTCTCTGCATGGTGGCTGCTGGCACCCATCCCCCACGCTCGTGGCAGGCCACCACGGGATCCAGTACCTGGCTAGTGGCTGATGACAGAAAGAGATAAAAATCCTCATCCCCAAGAAAAGGGGTGGGCATGGCCAATCACTGATCATGGATTTTGATTAATGAATTGTGATCACCGGGTCCTGACTCTGAGGGCAGCCATTGTTCCAACCCACCCCAGACAAAGACTGTGGCAGCCATTGTTTCAACCCTCCTTGGTCAGGGGTGGAGGCAGTGAAGATTTATAGAGGCTGCATTTCCTCAAGGGCTGTGGGGGACAGTTAGCTGAAGGGCTGCATTTGCTGGGCAGGCCAGGAAAGCTCAGCTTTGGGGAGCTATTGGAGAAGCTCTTGGGACCTTTCTGATCCCCTCTCCAGGGCACTTTGGAGCTGGTCTATATCCCCTTCATGTGTCCTTGGCCCTGTTATGGCTGGAAAAAACTTGGTAAGTCCTCTCCAGGGTGACTCTCCTTCCAGAATTTGCCCTCCAAGGAAAAAGCAGGGTGAAACAATGAAAGGAGTGTAAAAAACTATAGAGGTGGAGAGTCTGAGACAAAGGTCTGCTGGCTTCAAAACCTGGAAGAGGGAGGTTTATCCCCTGGGAAACAGAGGGGACAACCAAACTCCTGTAAATAGGGAAACTCCAAAACAACCAATAAGCAAAAGCGCAGGACAAGACATAGCCCAGAAAGACAGGGAAAACCCTGCACACTGCATTTCCCTTGGGCAGATTTTTCTGATAGGAGAGTTGAAACACAAGAAAATATCTAATTACCAACTGGTTGTAAAACCAAGAAACCTACATCCTAGGGAGTAAATCCAGAATTTTCATTTTAGAATATTAAAATGTACAGTGTGCAAAAAAAGAGTAAAAACAAACAAAGAAACAGAAAATGATGGCCCATCCAAAGAAACAGGATAAAAATCCAGAAAACACCAATGAAGAAGAAGAGAATGTGGACATACTGAACAAAACCTTTTAAAAAGCAGAATACACATTCTTCTTGAGTACATGTGGATCATTCTCCAGGGTAGATTATATGTTAGGTCACAAAACAAGTCTCAATAAATTTGAAAATAATGAAATCATACAATGTATCTTCTCTGACTACAGAAGAATGAAGCTAGAAATCAATAACAGAGGGAAATAGGGAAAATTCCCAAATACATGGAAATTAAACAACATACTCTTAAACAACCAATGGGTTAAAGAGTAAATGAGAAGAAAAATTAGGAACTATCTTGAGGTGAAAGAAAATGAAAATACAACATATGAAAATTTCTGGAATGCAGCGAAGGCAGTGCTGAGAGGGAAATTTATAGCTCTAAATGCTCACATTTAAGAAGAAGAAAGACTTCAAATCAGAGACCTAACCTCAAAACTGGAAGAACTAGAAAAAGTAGATCAAACTAACTCAAAGCAAGCAGAAGGAAAGAAATAACAAAGATTTGAATGGAGATAAATGAAATAGAAAACAAACAATAAACAAACAAAAAGAGAATCAACAAAACCAAAAGTTGGTTCTTTGAAAAGATCAATAAATTAGACAAACCTTTAGCTTCACTAACAGAAAAAAAGATAGAAGATACAAATTACAAAAATAAAAAATGAAAAGGGGAACATTACTACTGACTCGCTGAAATAGACAGGTATATAAGTGGGGACTATTAACAATTGTATGCTAATAAATTGAATAACCTAAATGAAATTGATAAATTCCCTCTGTAATTGATTTCTAGCTTCATTCCATTGTGGTCAGAGAATATACAATATATAATTTCAATGTTTTAAAATTTATTGAGACTTGTTTTGTGACTCAATATATGGTCTATTCTGGAGAATTATTCATGTGCACTTGAGAAGAATGTATATTCTGTTTTCTTTGGGTGCAATGTTATATATATTTCTGTTAGGTCAACTTGGTTTAGTGTATCATTTAAGTTCTGTAATTCCTTATTGATCTTCTAACTAGATGTTCTATCCATTATTGAGACTGATGTGTTAAAGTCTCCTACTATTAAGGTAGAACCATCAATTTCTCCCTTCAAATCTGTCAGTATTTACTCCATATATTTTGAGGCTCTGCTGTTAGGAGCAGAGCCTCAAAATATAATTGTTTATAATTGTTACATCTTCCCATTGAATTGTTTCCTTTATTGGTATGTAATGACCATCTTTGTCCCTCATAATTGTTTTTGACTTAAAGTCTAATTTATTCAATATTAGTATAGTAATGCCAGCTCTCTTTTGGTTTCTACTTGCATGGTATATGTTTTTTCCCATCCTTTCATCCTCAATCTACTTGTATCTTTTACCTTAATATGAATCTCTTGTAGTGAGCATACAGATGGATTATTCTTTTTTATCCATTCTGCCGGTCTCTGTCTTTTGACTGGAGAGTTTAATCCATTTACATTTAAAGTCTGTACTGATAATGCAGGACTTTCTTCTGCCATTTTACTATTTAATCTTTGTATGCCTTATACATTTTCCCCCTCATTTCCATTACAGGCTACTTTTGTATTTATTTGCTTTCTTCTCTTGTACCATATTGAGTGCCTTCTCATTTCTATTTTGATATATATTTCATCTGATTTCCTTCTGGTTACCATGTGGTTAAAGTTTCACTATTTTGATATATTTGGAAGTCAGTTTGGCAATAGCCATCAAGTTTTATATGTGTATTTCCTTTTGCACAGAAAGTTTATTTCTAAGTGTCTATCCCATGAAATACTTTTATGCCCATGAAAATGCATATACAATGGTATACTACTTAGCATTTCTTTTAAGTGTGAAAAATTAGAAACCTAAATAAATGGGGGAATTATTTAATAAATTATGAGTTAACCATTTTATTGTTCCAACCCAACTCCTGAAGGGCACCGGTTGGGGTGGCTGCAAGAATAAAGAAGGCACCTGGCACTGAGTCAGACATTAACTTTATTAGGACTCATGGACAGGAGAGAGTTTCCCGTGGCAGCGGGCTGGAAAATGAAGATAGCAATCCGCAAAGAGACGGGAAAATGAGGGGCAATATAAAGGGTCTCAGAACAAAGACCTTTCATAACAGAGTTTCTGCTAGGATCACATGAAGCACACAAATGGGATCTGGTGATGTTATTGTAGGAAGGAAATGTATAGCTTGGAGAAATTTACAGTCTGCAATACTACCTGTACATTCTTTTCTCTCTGGGGAGGGTTGTTAATCTTTAATTTACTTCCAGTCATGCAGATGGCTACATGCTGTGGGCTTTGTTTCTTTAAGGAGGGGGAGCCAGGGCCCTGGGCTCCCACAATTACACATTATACAAGAGTTAAGAATAATGATGGAGAGCAATATATATTAAAATCCAAGGTCTCCAAGTTGTGTTAAGTAAAAATTTGGTACCAGAACAACATGTATAGAATTATGCATTTTGTTTAGAGAATTCAAAACTACTTCTATAAACAATCTCTAGGAAAATGCATAGGAAAATGTCTGAAAGGTTACATCCCGAGCACTTTTCAACAGTTGTCTCTTGGAATTGAAGTGCGCTAGAAGAAGAGGGCCAAAAGGAAATTCTACTTTGTAAATTTTATATTCTATATTGGTTGGGGTTTCCACATTAATAGGTATTTATGTGGGTACATGTGAAATGAAATAAGAAGAAAAAAGCAGCTTGTTTAACAAATATACCTAAAAATCCTTTAACAAGGACAATAGATGCTAAAATGTACAGAAAGCATTCAGAAGTCCTAAAAAATGTGTATTCCAGTAATTAGGAGTTATTTAAAAATTTTTTCTAAAGTCATTGTTCTTAGTAAAAATTTCATTACTTATAATGCTATTATTCCCAGAATATTTCCTGTGAGTACTAAAAGAGCATTTGAGTGGGAAACCACATATTAAAATTCATGTAGCATTATAATCCATAACAAATGTTCCACAACAATGTAAGGTGTTGGTGGAGGGGTGATGTATGGGAATTCTGCACATTATGCATGATTGTTTTCTAGTAATAATAAAAAAATTCATGTAGCATTAGAGTATCTAGCCAGAAGAGTTTGCCTTAGGGCTATTCCATCATTTCATGCTTGATCTATAACACCTGAAGGTGCCAAAAGTAATAAACAAACAAACAAAAGCACCATTACACAAATGGAGAAAGCAAACAAACTTTTTCCCCCCAATTAGACAGTTATATCAATGTTCAGTGGCAAACAGGATTAGGTGTGTAGGGAAGAAAACATTATTCTCAAAGCTTTCTCAGTTTCAGTTTGAGGAATGTATGATGCATTGAAGTATGACCAGTTATTAACAACAGTTATTTAAAATGTGTGCTTTTGTATGAGCCTTTGATTCAGTGGGCTTTAAAGCACTTATAGTCATTTGATTCCAATAATTTTAGGAATAGCCCAGAGCAACACAGATATCTTTTTTTTGAGAAAGCAAATTTCAGGTAAACAAATGGAGGCATGGGCCACTACGATGGATCTTAGGTCTAGCAGAAAACTGAGAGGACAGAGATACGGAAAAAAGTAAAAGGGAGATGCTCCCTTCATACCAGCTGTCTCTGCTGGGAGGAAAACACCTGTTTTCCCTTTGCTCAACTCTCATGATATGGAGATAAAGTGGTGCAAACTCAAAAACCTCAGAAAGAGAAGGCATCAAAGGGAAAAAAAGGAAAAAGGAAAAGGAAAAAGAAGAAGGTCTAGTTAAGGACAAATTATGGACATTTGGGGGTATATAGCCAGGCAGGAGTGGAAGTTAAAATCAAGAATTTCCTGCAGTACTGTCTGGTCTAATTATATATTTTGTAGTGAAACTGAAATGCGCAGTATTTAAATCCACTAGTATGATACTTTAATATCAAATCACATTTTCCTTTGGTTAGTGGTGAAGCTCGAATAGACTGACAACAGCAATTTCTATAGCTACAGCCAAGAACATTCACAAAATTCTTAAGTTACAGAGAAAGAGTTAAGCAAGAGGGAAAACAAAACAGAACAGTGATGGGATGTGGGATGGTTGGGATGAGGAAGGATGGGTGAGGAAAATTTCCCTGTAGGAAATACCCAACATATTCCAAGGTAGTTTATCTTCTTTTAATCTGTGCATTCCACATAACATCTCGGATTGTGACTAAAACTAATATAATTTTGTACAACTTTATGACTGAAAATACACTTTCAAAATTTGTGTGTAAATTAGATTTTTAAAATCCCCCCCCCACCCCCGGTGGCTCCTTCATCTGTCTGCTCATCTTCTTTAGGTGGCACCAGGAACCAAACCCAGGACCTCCCTTGAGGGAGGGGAGGGCCCAATTGCTTGAGCCACTTCTGCTCCTTGCTGGTTATGTCATCTGCTGATTGCAGCATCTGCTCGTCTTCTTTAAGAGGTACTGGGAACTGAACCTGGGACCTCTCATGTGGGAGGAGGGCACTCAATTGTTTGAGCCACGTCCGCTCCGGTAAATTGGATTTTAAGAGACATGCATTTCCATATTGTAGTTTGATTGATTAATTTTTCTTTTCTTCTCATCAGTTTACTGTAATATCTGTCATGTTCCAGGTTTCTTCACTTTCAAATACTCAGACACTAGTAGATCTAGCTTAAGTAAAAAGGAGAAATTTTCATAGGGAAGTATTTTCAAGATACCAAACACAGGAAGTTTTGCTGGACCTTAGAAGGAAGAGGAACCAGGACTTGAAAACTTCTTTCTCTCTCTTTTCTTCAGTCCATGTAACTCTTTTCTCCCACAGCAAAGCAGTTTTCTGAGCAATTCCTTGCACACAAATAAAGATGGCAACCTTACAGTGGTAGCCTTAGCTTCAGAGCATAGGTAATCCCATTTCAAGTGAACACAGGAATCTGAGCTGTTTTTGAATCTTGATTCCAAATTCCACAGGAGAGATACCCTGACTGGCTCAGCTTGACTCAGGTGTCCATTCATGGTCCAATCAAGGGAGTTGGGGGTGGTGGTGGCAGGGTCACAAATTATAACATAAGTGCTCAAGGCTGGCACACACTGGGTGGGAAGGACAGTTCTCAGAGAAAGGGTGCAGCATTTTTAGTCTAAATTAGGACTCAGGAATTAATGCTCTCTAATCATTATGCTGGGGAATATCCATTTTTTAAGAGTGAATCTTGGTATGAATCCTTTTATAAAAATATTTTTTTGTTGAACTGGTAACTACACCTTTTACTGTTTTAAATTAAAAGTTTTAAGTAGAGCGCAGTTATAATAGACATTTTATATATTTTACCAAATAATTATCCTCACCTGAAGGACATTATTAATATCTGGCTTACTGAAGAGAAAGCTTTTCATGCACCAAAGCTACACTTACTTGATTATCACCAAGGAAAGAACGATCTACTCAGCAGGAACATCTTTTTCTTTGGCACTGTAAGAAGGGATGAGAAGATAGATGTCTAGACAGGGATATACTGGACTGCAGAAGAGGTTTTGGAAAATTATTCATCATAACCAAACAAACTTTGAAATGAATGGCACTAGAATGTCTGGATGAGTCAAAGTAAAAAACCTTGTTTGCCTGTCAGTCTATCTGGTTCATACCCCAGACTTTGTCTTCTGGCATATATTACTAGACCTGGGATAAACCAGCCTCTTTCCCTAGCTACTTCCTTTCTTCCTTCAGGAAAGTACATCTTCCCTATCTTGGAAAGAAACAAACTGACTCCTCTTTTTACCACCTAGCCTTTTGCTTTGCCTGTTGCCCTCCTAAGGACTTTCCTGTTTCTTATTTTGCTCTCACATTTATGTTCCTTTTAAGAATGGTGTAGTTTATTTTTTAAATTCAAATGCAGATTTTTGCATATTTCTCCACTACAACTCAACCTTTATTCCAGCTCATGTAGTTCTGTGTAATGTAATAATTTGTGACAAATGCTTCAGGATTACTTATAAAATCCAATATCTCCCAGCTTGTGATATCTGTAAATTGGTGCTAATACAACCATAATATGTATTTAATAACTGTGCTAAGGGTTTTAAATATCTTTTCATGCAATCTTTGGAACAACTCTGCTAGGGAGATATTATCCCCATTATATCTTAACAGAGGCTTAGAAAAATTTAAATGACTTCCATGGTGAAGCTGTGATTCAAACCTAGGTTGGAGGGCCTCTCAAATGTTAGTTCTTAAACCCTTGGTCATGGGTTTTCAACCTTGGCTTTGCATCAAAACCACTTAAGAACTTTAAAAAGCTATATATATAAACCAAAGCCTCATCTCACACTTATTGATTCACAGTCTTATTGCAGGAGTGGACTTGGGAAGTAGCAGTCAAGAACCGCTGCTGCCATGTGTACTATAGTGGAAGAACAGAATCCTGTGGCATGCCACTACATATGTTTCTCAGTTGACAACCAGCTATTAATTTTTACCTTTGGATATCGCCATACATCCAGTTTTTAATCTAAATGTCTTATCATCCAGTTCACATTTTTTATTTCTCCATCTTGTCCAAAAGAATGTCGGGAAAGACTTGGTGAACTTCTTGGAACTCTCTTTTATCATTGTCAAAGAACAAGGGAAACTCTGAAATTTTTGTCCTGGGGAGTAAATTTCTAGCTATGTCACTCACTACCAGGAATCACATGAAGAGTTCAAAAGTTCTCCAACACACAGAGTGAAAAGAGCTCAACAGTCCAGGGTAGCATTGACTTAAACATATCTTAGTGAGGAGAGAGGCTTTCACTAGCTGAATGACACTAAGCAAATCACTTAATCTGTATGTGTGGGTAGATAAAGGTTTCTCAATTTTATAAGCCTAATAATAATTTTCCCTTGTTGACCCTGTTTTCCATACCCAAATCACTAATATAAAAAACAATTCCCCCACAAGAACCCCTCAATATTCACTAGTTCCAAATAGCTTTTCCTTGCAAACAGGCAGTGGACAGTAACAGACACCATGCCTCTTTGAATAAACACAATTGGAAAATGCAGAAACATCACTTACTCTAGTATATTTTGCCTGTAAGACAGTAAGTAGCCAGAGGAACACAATTTCCCTGTAAATCCCTCCCTCTTATGAGAAAACAAGGGTTCTCGTTCATTATTTACTTTAAAGGAATCAGGGTGAATTCAAGTCATTTCCTATCCTACTATCATTTGCTGAAAGACCTTTTGCAATGGGTCTTGCATAAGAAGAAATGCAGGAGTTGCTTTGGAGAGGTTTTTTTTAAAGAACCCATTAAATACAAGATAGACCTGAATGGCCACATTATTTATGTATGGGGAACCAGTGGTAATAAAGGCATCACTTCATCCAAGTTTACAGAAAAAGGGCTAATAAAAAGTGAATATGGCCCTTCAGGGTCTGGTCCCAGGCTCCTTCTTTGGCCTCACCTCTTACACTGCCCCTCCTTCACTGTCCTCCAAGCCACAGTGACCTCTTTCCCGGTCTTTGAACTTGCCAAGCACATTTCCTTCTCAGGATCTTTGCCTTTGCTGGTCCCTCAGCCTGAAACTCTTTCCAGTTAGTCATAGGGCTGGCTCATTCTCATCCTTTAGGTCTCTGCTCACATGTCACCTGCTCTAGGAGGTGTTTCCTGGCCACTCTAGCTAAATAGCATACCCCCTCTTCAGTTTCTATTCCTTTACTCTGTATAATTTTTCTTCGTGGCAATTCTACACAATGCACATTATGCATTTAAAAGGAATATAAACTCCAGAAGGGCAAGGAGAATGTGGGTGGTGTTCACCTAGTATCTGTGGAGGCCTACAGCCAGGCACCTAGTAGGCGCTCTGTAAGTATTTGTTGACGAGGCCCATTTGGGACGAGGCCCATTGGGATGGTGGAAATTGTTTCTCCTCATTGGCTAGTTTCGACGTCAACCTGCAGGCAGCTGGCGTCTCATCCCACCCTCACCTCTTGCCAGCAGAGGTGACCGAGTCACGCGCTCGCGACTGCACTGGCATGAAACTGCGAGTATGAGTGTGTCGCCGCGGCCCTAGGTGCCACTTCACCTTGGTCAAGTGACCTGGGATGGGGAAGGACAGGGCTAGCAGCACCCAGAACGTGGAAGCGAAAGCAGAAAGAGGACCAACAGTGCATGGGAGGGAAAAGTCTCCGTGCGGAGGCAGCCCGGCTCCTCCGGAGCTAAGCTACGCGCAGCGGTAGCCTCCCCACCCGCCCGGGCTGACTCATTTCCAGTCGCCTCCACCGCGGGCGGCAGCCACACCCACACCCATCTGGAGAGGCTTCGGTGCCCAGCTAGCCCCAGACAGCTCAACTTCCCAGCGGGCTCACGTCCAGGTGCCGCCCCGGGAACCTCCGCGCGTATCAGCCGCCCTGAGCGGCCCTGCCCTTCCAGTTTCGCGGTGCGCGACGGGGGCAGGGCGGTGAGCAGCGCACGCGCAGTTCGAGGGGCGTGCGTCCCGGCTCCCGCCTCCGCCCCAGCCGGGCTCCGAGGCGGCCTCAGTGCTCAGCGGATGGTCTGCACGACTGGAGGCCAACCGGGAGGCTGAGTCGGACGCAAATAGGCCGTCAGAGCCAGTGTCGTCTGGGGCGCTGAGACGACGGTGTGACCCGGGAGAGGGTGGAGACAACGGCTGTGACGGGCTTCCCGGCTGCCCGGAGTGGGAGTGGTATGGGCTGCAGGAAGGAGAGAGGAAGAGAAGCAGACGGGGACAGCAGCGGCAGCCGCTAACGGCCTCCCTCAGCGCTGACAGGCCGGGCGGGTGCCCCGGTCGCTCCGGAGTCTGCGCCGCCGCCCCCCGCCCCCTCAGGTCCCTGGGCCCCGCCTTGCGGCGCGCGTCGGGGCGGAGGGGAGCGAGGGCGTGGAAGGCCGCCGCCGAGCTGGGAGAGGCACCTTTCTTGCCACCTCCCGGGATGTGAGTTGGAGCCGAGCCTGTACGGGAGGACCCCCGAGGGGCCGCCGGAGGTGCGGGGTAGGAGTAGTTGGTGCCGGCTTGGGGGCGCGCCCGCGTCGTCCGACTCGTGCAGCCGGTGGGTTTTGTCACTGCCTGGCCTCTGGATGGGGACAGCAGTTGTCTCTCCACCCCCCTCCCACCTCCTTCTGATCCCCGCCTTCCGCCGCTTGTGGCAGTTAACTTCTCAGCCAGATAATCTTCCTCTTTGAGACAAAACCTAGAAAGGAGCGTTTTGCTGTTATTTGCATCCTTGATTGCCTGCTATCCCCCCCCCCCGCCCCCTTATTTATTCCTCCTTTTAATTTTCTAAAGACATCTAAGCCTAGGAAGCAGTATCTATTTCCTCTGGATTTCTGCGGTAGTAACTGCTGCTTCTTTTTTTTCTTAGGTTTCAGAAACAGGCTGCCGGAACAAGATGTGAGCTGTTTCTTTTGGGCATTAAAAAGAGGCCTTACTCCCCTGCTGCGACGGTGCGTACGCGATCTTGCCAGCTTTCTTTCATAGCTGCTTGTAAAGGCTAGGGTGTCGCGAGCTGAGTGTGTGCATAAGAAGGTTGGAAGCCTGTGTAGACAGCCAGGGCTCACTGTTGCTTACTTCTCCGAAAATGGCAGTGCTAATTCTTGGTTTGGGAGGGTTATTTGGGGGTTTTCGATATTGCTTAAGGATCCTCTAAGAAACATTGCTGCTTTTTTTTTTTTTTTTGGACAATGAGGCGCGATGTGGCTTAAGCAGTTTTATTGCTTCTTATGCTGGTTTTACAAGTAACATGGCTTTGGAGAGAAAAATATTCTCAAGTAGCCAGGGGCTCTTGATTTTTCAAAGAGGAATATTTTCAAGCAATAAGAGATACCTATTGCGAGAATACGTTGGCTGTTTCTGCTACCACATTGAATGCTTCCTGGATGGTTTTATTTGCTTAAGTTTGCTGTGTTAGTTGAATCCATCGAGTTTGTTTTCCAGTGATTATTAATCTGTCAGGAGAAACTCCTTTTCTCTGAATGAAAGGATAGAAGTGGCTGTGTGTGTCATAGAGGGAGGAGAATGTGGAGAAGGAAACTAAAAGTGGGAATAAGAGAGATGACCATTACTTTTGGTTTCATACTGGGTTTGTACAAGTGAGTTGTTGAGCTCCTGCAACATTCTGATAAAACACCCAGCAGATTTGAAGATGAATAATCAACCTCAGGCTCTCAACTCCTCTTACCAATTCAAGTGTGAGAACTTATCTTTGGTGTGTAATATGTCTGCAAACTGCACATGGCCAGCGCTTGTCCTAATAGCACATATATTTACCTTTACAGGAAAGCTGCAGTAGTTGCTGGCTAGATAAGCATATAATGCTTGTTTTGCTCTAACTGAATGTCCTGTGTTTGGAGTTTATAGCATGTTTTAGGGACTGATAAAGGAACAGTTTGTTCATGTTTATAGTTTTTTCTTAGTGATTTGAAACAGGTGTCCCAGGAATGGGAAGGGAACGTATTTTTCAGTCTCGCCTCACTATTGCTGAAAAGTGGGATGCGTTTGAAATAGAATAGAAAAGAGAATTGGCTTTAGAGTCAGATCTAGGGTTTGAATCCTACCTGCTACTTAACTAGTTGTATTATTTTAAATCTCTTTAAGCCTAATTTTTCTTATAAGATTGTCATGAGGATTGAATAAGATTATGTATGCAAAGTAGTGCATTGCTTGACTCATTTATTATAAAAGGCTTGGCTGCTATCATGGCCGTGCAGGCAAAGGAGAGTCAAAGAAGGAAAGAATGACTCTGCCTAAGTTGTTTCTTCTTCTTTAGTGTAAGAAGAAAAAGGACTTTTAGGCCTTGAGCTGGTTAAGGCGTTTTATAACCTTTGTATGAAAAGGTTCCAATCCTTATCATCCCTCCCTGTATTTAACCTCTCTATCCCCCTACCAACTATTGTGCTGCCCTCTTGTGGTTTACTGTGCTAGGAACTTTGTTTTCCTCCTCCCCTTTGCATTTTTTCCCAAAAAGCCCCTTCCTTAGTTCTGAGTTTCCCAAACTGTGTAATGAGGTGCACCAGGGTACCAGTGAACTCACACTTGATTAGCTTGAATTAGTTCACAGTTTCAATTTGGATCACTACATTCCATTCGACAATATCATGTCTTTGCAAAGCTGTATTTTCAGAATTTGCTCTGATAAAAAGTACAAATACAAGGGCATCAATACTTACTAAGTTGTTTGAACTTACCTACTTAGGTATTTCTTTTGGCTTAGGGATGCCATGAGAAAATTACTGAGACTCTAAGGGCACCCTGGATGGAGAAAGTTTGGAAACTTCTGCCTTGTTGTTATTTGGCTTTTCTGTTAAATTACTGATACTAAGCTGGTACCAGCTGACCATGGCTTAATGCATTTCCTCTCCTATTTAATTGCTTTATAACACCTGCACAGTTCTTTCATCCTAAAACCAATGATTCCATTGCTTACTTGCCATTCTAGCTACTTCCTGATTTTTTCAGTACTGGTCTTATAACTAGTATTTCTGACCTTCTTCTTGGTCACCTCATTGAATGCCTCAAATGAAAATCATTATCTTATACCCCCCCCCCTTTTTTTTAAGATTTATTTAATTTTAATTTTAATTTATTTATCCCCCTTGTGGCTTGTGCTTGCTGTGTCCATTTGCTGTGCGTTTTTCTGTGTCTGCTTGTCTCCCTTCGTTGCATCATCTTGCTGTGCCAACTCACCTTCACCAGGAGGCCCCAGGAATCAAACCCAGGGCCTCCCATAGGGTAAACGGGAGTCCAACCACTTGAGCCACATCTGCTTCCTTCTTATATCCCTTTCTAATTTCCTTTTCTCCTGGTCATGTAGGCTTTAAATTAGGCATCATCTTTAAACTACCTCTTTCATTTATCTGTTATTTAATATAACCCATTTAACATGTCCTGACCATATTTCTTTTACTTCTACCCCTTTACCACCTGAATTCCAGGACTTCTTTCTTTGGCCTAGACCATTGTCATAAGTCATATCCACCTTTCAGAACCCAGTATCTCCTTCTATTTATCCACAATAGAGATGCCACTCTACTATATCTTATTGTGGTATTCTCTTGCCCCCACATCTTCAGTGGTTTCCCATTTTTCACCTATTAAATTTAACTTCCTTTTCCCAGGTTTCATGATATTCTGTTATCAATCTTGTCCTATTTATTCAACCTTTTGTCTAAGGACCATCAACAAGCATTCTTTACTGTCATCTTGCAAGCTGGTTTCCACTTTCCACACTTTCTAATAATAAGCTGTGCTTTTACGTCCAACTTTCACTCATGCTCTCCATTATTCTTCCAAGTCTGTCAAGAACCACCTGTACACCCTATTTGATTTCTCACTAGGTGTGAAACAACTGAGCAGTGCCTCAGCCTCCTCATTTGAAAAACAGAGATAATTTTAGTATTTTCTCCAGAGAACTGTAGTGAGAATTAAATGAATTAATACACAAAAAGCTCTCAAGATCAGTGCCTGGCTCATCAAGCATTTCTTAAGTGTTAGCTATTATTATTCTAATTGTTTATCACTATCACTATTACTGCTAGTACTGTTACTACACTCCCAGTTAAACCTATGCCTCTTTTGTGAAACTGTTTCTCACAAAAACAGTTTTTTGTGAGAATATTGCTTTTTTTCTCCCCTCTAAATTACTTTTAGTCTTAGAACATCTTCACATAGTTTAATTCTATGCAGTGCTTTGGTTGTTTGATGGTTATTTCCCTAGTGTTAGCCATATCTTTTCAAGTTGATTGTGTATACTTTGAGGAACCACACCTTAGATTAAAAAAGTGTACACATAATGCTGAGCACATGGGCAACAGTCAATAAATATATGTTGATTGTGGATTAAGAAGGAACTCTAGTCAATCACCAAACATTTATTACTACCAACAATGTGTAAGGTACTTTGCCATGTCCAAAAGAGGTACAGAGAAATAATCGGTTCCTTTCCCTAAGAATTTACGATATAATTGGTAAGATAAGACAAATAATAAAAGTTATAGATATTTTTGAGACCATTTAAAACTGAGACGAACAGAGAAGTCTCCAGAGGGGAGGTGGAATCAAAACTAGGCAGGATTTGATTTTCTGTAAGAGGAAGGAACTTGTATAGGAGGTAAGCAAAGGCAAAATATTTATGACATGTCCAAAGAACAGTGCGTAGTACAGCTTGACTGAAATGAAGGTTTGTGTGGGAGAGTAGTAAGAAACCCGGTTGAAAATGTAGATTGGAATTAGATTATGGGTGGCTTTAAGTACTAGGTTGAGAAGAATGTACTTTACCCCATGGGTAATGGAGAAGTGTTAAAAGTTTTGAATTGAGAAATGGCTTGTTAAATGAAGTGCTTTAGGAAATGCAAACCAACACCAGTGCTAGGTATAGATGAAATGGAAAGAGAAATGATAGGAGAGCTATGCAAATAATATAGGCCTGAGATAATGAAGACTTGGATTTAGGGATGTCACACAGAACTTCATTATGGGCTGGATAAGAAGGAAGGGGAGAAGGGACTGGGGAAGAGCAATCAAAAATGACTTCGAAGTTTTGATCCTCAATGACAGAGAAAATCAAAGAGTGTTGGAACACCAAGACATCTGAGCATATTTGGGCTATTCCATATATTATGTGTCCTAAATTGCTCAGCTAGTTGGTGACAGAGAAAGAACTAGAATTTGATTGGTGGCAGTACTGACAGAAATAGGAATGGTAGTAGTAGTAGTGAGTGGATGATTTGAGGGGATATAGCTGAGCTTATTTTTTTTTGCTATGTTGAATTTGAGGTGACAGTGGGATAGGCAGGTGAAAATATATAGCCAGACAGTGGGACACATGACCTATGTGCTTGGGAGAGAGAGAAAAGCAATGACCTGTGTGCTTGGGAGAGAGAGAGAGAGAAGTGGGACACATAACCCAGAGCTTGGTAGGGAGAGAGAAGATAAGGCTGGAACTGGTTTTCTCTGGTACACAGAGAGAAAAGCAGTGGTCCTGAGATTGAGCCTTGAGAATTACCCATAATTAGAGAGTAGTTGAAAGAAGAGGAATTGGCAACACAGACAAAGGAGCAGTTAGTATCAGAGAGGCAAGTGGGTGGGTAGATTAAAAAGGTGGGAGTGATCAACCTTGTTGATCACTGGTCATTGTTGCCAAGAATTGAGAAGAATCTGAACTGAGAAAAGGCCTTAAAATATGTGTTAGGGTTTTCCCTAATATGAAATCTAAAAAAGAGAAGAAAGAAAAAAATACTTATAGTTTGTCTATGCAGAAATAATCACTGTTAATAGTTCTCTCTAGTTTTACAAAAGTCCTTTGGATTTGATAGTTGGGTTAAGAGTAGAGACCTAATTTCAAAGCTCTCCATTACTGGGACTAATGATGAGAATTTTAGATGTAACTAAGACTGGGGGGGGGGGGCGTGGTATTTTTGATAATGTCTATCATTCATCGTATCCTCTCATATCACACTAACACAGGTACTGCTGCTATTTATGGGCATTAGCCCTATGTTTATATTATTTGCATGATAGTTTAGACAAGTGATATCTAGGTGCTGTTGTACTGGTAAAATCTGAATAAAATGATAAAGGGTTAGTTTCTAAAAGGAAAGAGACGTTCTTGGTAGATAACAAAACTGAGGATAGAGTAATTAAGAGTGCTAGTTTAGGATGCTTGGTAGGGGCAAATGGAAGCATTTTTTTATCTTTTTAAATTGTTTATCTATTATTATTCTTGTTAATAGACTTTAAGTTTTAGAGCAGTTTTAAGTTTACAGAAAAATTGCTCAAAAAATACGGAGGGTTTTCATATATCCCTGTTCCCTGCAGTTTCCCCTATTCTTAGCATCTTGCATTAATGTGGTACATTTGTTAAAACTGATGAACCAATATTAATATATTATTAACTAAAGTCCATAGTTTGTATAGGGTTTACTCTTTATGTTGTACAGTTCTATGGGTTTTGTCAAATGCCTGATGTCATTTATCCATTATTACAGTATCATACAGAACAGTTTCACTACCCTTAAATTGCCCTGTGCTCTACCTATTCATCCCTACACCTCTCCCCGCTGTCTTATCATTTTGTCTTTTCCAGAATGTCATATAATTGGAATCATACAGTATGATAGTCTTTCAGGCTAATTTCTTTCATTTAGCAATACACATATAAGGTTCCTCCATGTCTTTTTGTAGCTTCAAAGAGATTTTTTTTTTTTTAATTGCTGAATAATTCCAATCACCTATGGAAGGGCATGTTGGTTGCTTCTAGTTATTGGCAATTATAAATAAAGTGGCTATAACATTCAAGTGCAGGTTTTTTTGTTTCTGTTTTTTTTTGTCCCCCAAGCCCTTTAATAATCACTTAAAGAGTTGAGGCACAAGCAATTAAAAAAAACCCTGCATTTTTTATGTCACAGGAAAGAAAATTTTGTATGATAGCTGTATGATATGCTGATTTTTATCAAAATCTCTTCTACAGTAACATTTCATTAACACTCTGGTCCATAGGTTGATTCATTGAGGTCACAAAGACAGGCAGGAAGGTGCGAAAAATAATCAAACTCACTGAGGTGTTAGAAGAATCAAATATTTACTGACTTCCTACTAGGTACACAGTACTAGGTTTTACACACTTTACATAAATTAAATGTGAACTCAAGAGCAGGTTTTTGTGTAGAAATAAGTTTTCATCTCATTTGAGTAAATATCTAGGAGCACAATTGCCAGATTCTCTGGTAAGCCTGTGTTTAGCTTTTTTAAGACATTTCCAGACTGTCTTACACAATGACTGTACCATTTTGCATCCCCACCAACAATGAATGAGAGTTCCTGTTGCTCCATATCCTTGCCAGCATTTGGTGGTATCAGTGGTTCAGAATTTAGCCATTCTAATAGGTATGTAGTGGTATCTCATTGTTTTAATTTGCAATTTCCTAATGACGTATGGTGATGAGTATTTCATATGTATATTTTCATCTGTATATCTTCTGTGGTGAGATGTCTGTTCATTTTTGTCCATTTTATATTTGGGTTGTTGTTGGGTTGTTGGTTTTCTTATTGTTGAGTTTTAAGGGTTCTTTGTATATTTTGGATATAAGTCCTTTATCAGATATGTGTTTTGCAAATATTTTTCTGCCAGTCTGTGACTTTTCTTTTCATTCTCTTAACAGTGTTTTTGCAGAGCAGACATTTAATTTTAATGAAGTCCAACTTACCAATTTTTTCTTTCATGGATTGTCTATTTGGGTTGTAGCTAAAACATTATCACCAAACACAGAATTTTCTACAATGTTATCTACTAGAAGTTGTATGGTTTTGTGTTTTACATTTAGGTCTATGATCCATTTTAAGTTAATTTTGTAGAAGGTGTCAGGTCTGGGTCTAAATTTTTTTTTGCATGTGGATATCTAGTTGTTCCAGCACTATTTGTTGAAAAGACTATCCCTTCTCCATTGAAATGCCTTGGGTCATTTGTCAAATATCATTTGATTATTTGTGTGTATCTCTCTTCTGTTCAATTGATCTACTTGCCTCTTCTTTTGCCAATACCGCATCTTGATTATTGTAGCTCTATAGTACATTATTTGTTTTTGAATTCTGTATAGTATAGCCACCAGTGTGAACTAGGTTGGAAAAGTTATGGCTATTTATTTGGATTGCTTGCCCATTCATAGGTTTCTTTTTTTTTTTTAAACAAAATTATTTTATTAATACATATTAATAAAGCATAACTCTATCCAAAGTATACAATCAATGGTATTCAGGATAATCACATAGTTGTACATTCATTTCAATCGTTTCAGAACATTTTCACTCCAGTATTAATAATAATAATACTAGAAAACAAAAACAAACAAAATTCATTATCTCACAATCTCTCTGTGCTTCCCCTGCCATACATAGCTCCTCTTCTGTTTCTTTCTGTCTAGCTTATTTTTATTTATATTTTATTTATTTTTATTGTGGGTAAAAATCAAATTTTTCACAATACAAACCAATATTTGTAAAATGGTATGTAAATATATATATATATTTATAAATATATAAATATATATGTGCATTTGCTTACATAAATGTTATTTATTTATTTTTTTTTAAAGGTGCTTAGATTACCTAAATGTTACACAGAAATTACAGGGATTCCCATGTTCCCCACCTCCCACACCTCCCATAACATCCCACATAAACATCTTTCATTAGTGTGGCACATCACCTGCAATGGATATACACATCCTGGGGCTTTGCCACTAAGCATAGACCACAATTCACATCGTAGACCACACTCTCTCCCACACAGTTCTGCATGGTATATGCTGATGTAAAGTGGCCTATATCCGTCGCCGCAACGTCACTCAGGACAACCCCCAAGTCCTGAAAAAGCCCCTGTATTACAACTGCCCTTCCCCTCCCTGCCCCGAAAGCGTCTAGTGGCCACTGGCTCCATCTCACTGTTACAATTTCTTCCATTGCTTGGATCACAATATGTCTACAACAGAATACCATTAAGTCCACTCTAATCCATAGCACTTCCCCCAATCCTGAGGGACTGGGATGGTGATGTCCACTCCGCTTCCAAGTGAGAGTGGGCTTATATCCCATGGATACGGTGGATGGGATTATCCTGCCTGCAGCTGCAGGCTCTCTCCATTCCCTGGGATGGCGCTTGTCCATCATCGTCTCCTTACCAGGTGACTTGGGTGAGTCTATTGAGCTGTAGAGTAGGGGTTGCAGCTCCACTGAGATTCCAGGCACAGCTGGCACATAGGTAGGCCAGAGGCTCCAGTCTCTGGAAGTACACCTACAAACTCTAGCATCACATATAGGTTTGAATAGAAGGGACTGATGGACCATGTGCAGGGAGGACTTATTTGAGTCCAACTCCGTCACTCTCAGAAGCACAGATTCCAAAGTAGAGCCCACTGATAAGGTGTCAATCTCTGGGGCTATCCCCCCTTAATATAGGACCTGGGTGTCTCCAGAGCCCTCAGGAGCCCCTCTGTGTGGGGTGATATCCACTTTGGTGTTCTATGAGACCCTACT
>JAQZBX010045185.1:0-21126 GCA_029593785.1 Cabassous unicinctus
CCAGCACCCGATGAGGCATATTTCTCAAGGAGCTTAAAAATGGCCTTTGTAAGAGTATAAACAGGGTGAAATTAGGCTCCAAGTCTTGAAGTGCTTAGCTCTCCTCTGCAAGTCGGGTATCCTTGATCCCTTCTTGACCAGCCACGGACCTTGTCTCGTAGTCGGTCTTGACGAGAGCTAAGCACCTCCGTTGATGGCCTCCACATTTTTCCTTTGTTATATTAATGTGGCATATTACATATTGATTTTCTTATGTTGAAACCACCCTTGCATACCCACTTGATCCCAGTGTATAATTCTTTTGATGTGCTGTTGGATTTGGTTTGGTAATATTTTATTGAGGATTTTTGCGTCTGTATTCATAGGGATATTTGTTTGTAGTTTTCTTTTCTTGTGGTAGCTTTATCTGGCTTTGTTACAAGTGTGATATTGGCCTCATAGAATGAGTTAGGGAGGGTTCCCTCCATTCCAGTTTTTTTTTAAGATGTTGAGCAGAATAGGTCTTACTTCTTCTTGAGATGTTTGGTAAAATTCACCTTTGAAGCCATCAGGTCCTGGGCTTTTCTTGGGGAGTTTTGGATTACTGATTCAGTCACGTTATTAGTTATTGGTTTGTTGAGATCTGTTTCTTCTTGAGTCAGTATAGGTAATTTGTGTATTTCTAGAAATTTGTCCATTTCATCTAGTTATCCAATTTGGTTGTTCATAGTATCTCTAATAGGTCCTTTTTATTTCTGTGGAGTTGATAGTAATATCATCTTTTCCTTTTTAGATTTTAGTTATTTGTGTCCTCTTTCTTTTTCTCTTTGTCAAGCTAGCTAATGGTTTGTAGATTTCATTGGTCTTTTCAAAGAAACAACTTTTGGTTTCCTTCATTCTGTTGTTTTTTCCTTTTCTTTTCTTTTCTTTCCTTTTCTTTTCTTTATTCTCTGTCTCATTATCTCTGCTCTCATCTTTGTTATTTCTTTCTTTCTGCTTGCTTTGGGTTTAGTTTGCTTCTCTTTTTCTAGACCCTCTAGTTTTGAGGTAAGATCTTTGATTTGAGATCTTTTTTTTAATTGTTTTTTTTTTTTAGGAGGTACCAGGGATTGAACCCAGAACCTCGTACGTACGAAGCAGGCACTCAACCACTGAGCTATACCTACTCTACTTTTTTTTTTTAATGTTAGCATTTAGAACTATAAATATCCCTCTTAACACTGCCTTTACTGAATCCCATTAGTTTTGGTATGTTGTGTTTTTATTTTCATTTGTCTCAAGATATTTCCTAGTTTCCTTTGTGATTTCTTTTTTGACCCATAGGTTGTTTAATAGTACATTGTTTGGTTTCCACATATTTATGAATTTTCCATTTCTCCCTCTATTATTGATTTCTAGCTTCATTCGTTTGTGGTTGGAAAAGATATGTTGTATGATTTCAATATTTTTGAATTTATTGAGACTTGTTTTGTGATCCAAAATATGGTTTTATCTTGGAGAATGATCCATGTGCACTAGAATAGAATGTGTAATGTGTTGTTGGGTGAAGTCTTCTTTATATGTCTGTTAGGTCTAGCTGGTTTAGAATATCATTCAAGTCTTGTATTTCCTTATTGATCTTCTGTCTAGATGTTCTATCTACTAATGAAAATGGTGTAATCTGTAAGTGTTACGTCTTCTTGTTGAATTGACCCCTTTATCAGTATATAGTTATCCTTTTTGTTCTTTGTAACAATATAACTACCCCAGTTCTCATTTTGTTACTATTTGCACAGTACATTTTTTTCTATCCTTTCACTTTAACCCTACTTATGTCTTTTAATTTAAAGTGTATCTCTAATAAACAACATGTGGTTGGGTCATGCTTCTTTATCCATTCTGCCAATGTCCGCCTTTGTCTGGCAAGTTAATCAATTTACATTTAATGTAACTACTCACTTTCTTTTGCCATTTTGCTATTTTGTATTTGTAAGCCTTATACTCTTTTTGACCCTCAATTCTTCGCTTAATACCTACTTCTGTATTTATTTGGCATTTTGAGACCCTTCTCATTTCTTTCTGAATGTATTTTTCATGTATTTTCTTTGTGGTTACCATAGGGTTAAAACTTAAAATTTTAAATCTGTAACAATTATATTTTATTTGATATCAACTTATCTTCAATAATATACACATACACTGTTCCTAAACCCCTCCTTTCCCCCCACCTTTTTTTGTACTTGCCTCAGATTACATCTTTGTATACTGTACATCCAAACCCAAGAATATATCCTACTTTTTATGCATTTGCATTTTAGCACCTGTATGAATCAAGAAGTAAGAGTTATATAACAAACAGTACAGTAGTACTGGCATTTGCAATTACCCATATGGTCACCGTTATCAGAGGTTTTGGTTTCTTTTTATTGCTTTTATCTACTGTCCCCTGTCCTTTCCTTTCAGTCTGAAGAACTTCTGTTAGCATTGTTTGTAGGACAGTCTATTGGTGACCAGTTCCCTCAGCTTTTGTTTATCTGGGAATATCTTAATCTCTCTCTCATTTTTTAAAATAAAATTTTATTGAAGTATATCATACATACAGGTACATACATAAACCGTAAGTGTATAGTAAAGGTTGTGAACTTACAAAACAAACATGCCTATTATCATACGGGGCTCCCATACATTACCCCACAACCAACACCTTGCATTGTTGTGAAACATTTGTTATAAACTATGAAAGAGCGTCATCAAAATATTACTACTGACTATAGCCCATATCTTAACAATTGGTGTATTTTTCCCCAAACCCACCCAATTATTAACACCCTGTACTAGTATTATGTGTTATAGTGACAGAATGTTCTCACATTTGTTCTGTTAACCACAGTCCTTCTTTCACCACTGGATTCCCTTTGTTACACAGTCCCATGCTTTGTATAATCCATTCAAAGTGTATACTCAGTTGCTCTCATTTTCATCACAGAGTTATGCTGTCATCACCTCAGTCAATTTTAGAACGTTTTCGTTACTCCTGAAAGAAAAATTACATACCCCCTTATACCGTCCTATTGTCCCTTAATCTCCCTCATTTTTGAAAGAAAGTTTTGCCAGCTATAAAATTCTTGGTTGACAGTTGTTTTCTTTCAGCACCTTAAATATTTTGTACCACTGCCTTCTTGCTTCCATGGTTCTGGTGACAAATCAGTACTTAATCTTAATGGATTACCCTTATATGTAACTCATTGCTTTTCTCTTGCAACTTTTAAAGCTCTCTTCTTGTTCTCAGCTTTGGACAATTTGTTTACTATGTGTCTCAGCATGGTTCTCTTTGCAGTTATCTTGTCTGGAGTGTGTTGGGCTTTTTGAATGTGAATATTCAT
Source organism: Cabassous unicinctus (assembly GCA_029593785.1). Lineage (NCBI taxonomy): Eukaryota > Metazoa > Chordata > Mammalia > Cingulata > Chlamyphoridae > Cabassous > Cabassous unicinctus. The sequence goes on from JAQZBX010045185.1 coordinate 3,342, forward strand.
GTCTTCAGTTAAATTTGGGAAGTTTTCTCCCATTATTTCTTTGAATATTTCTTCTGCCCCTTTTTCTCTTTTTTCTTCTTTGGGGACTTCCATAATGCATATATTGGTATGCTTGATGGTAACAGAGTCTTCTAGGCTCTGTTCATTCTTTTTTGTTCTTTTTATTTTTCTGCTTCTCAGTCTGTATCATTTCAGTTGCCTTGACTTCGAGTTCACCTATTCTTTCTTCTGCCACCTCAAATCTGCCCATCTAGGAAATTTTTCATGTCAGTTATTATGTTCTTCAACTCCAGCGTTTCCTTGGGAGAGATTACCATATGGTTCATTCGTTGTTTTGTTTCCTATCCTTTAGTAATCTTTCTCCATGTTTTCCTTTATCTCCTTGAGCATATTGAAGATCATTATTTTGAAGTCTCTTTGTTCAGTAAGTCCAAAGTCTTGTCCACTTCATTGATTGATTGTTTGATTTTTATCTTGTTCCTTTGGATGGATCATCATGTGAAAACTCCATTCACAGGAGTTTCTTTGTCTTGTAATCTTTTGTTATACATTGTCATTTTAATATTTTAAAGTGTTAACTGGGATTTAATCCCTGGGCAGTCCCTTAAAAAGTTTGAATCCACCTAGTGATATGACAGAGATTTTCTTGAATGGGAGGAGCTAATCAAAACAAACAAACTTAGGCAAAAACCACCTTTCATTCTCTTTACAAATTGGTTCTGCTCTGGCTTATGGTTTCCTTCAGAGCTTAGCCCTCCTATCAAGCAGATCAACCTAAGACAAATGGTAAGTACAGGATCCTCCCTGTCTTATCTGAGCCTGCCTGGAGCTGGAGCCAGGGACCCTGCTTCTCTCCTGGATGTGTGCTCCCTGGATGTCACAGGAGTACCCAGTTTACAGTCTACAGGAATTTGAGTGAAAGACCCCATGTACTCTCTTTGAAACAGACCTCCTCCCTCCTCCTGGGTACTATTCTTATTGCCTTAATGCAGGTTGCTTTTGCCCCAGGATGTTTCAACTTAATTGTTTCTCACTGTCCCAGCTGGACAAACTCTGGGAGGGCAAGCTTGAGACACTTTCCCCTGCTCAGTCTCTCAGAGTTTCACCCAGTAAATTGGCACTGACATACTTGCAGCCCTGTATGCGCACAGGCATACTGCTTCCTCTGAAACAGGCAAGAGACCTACAAGGGGAGTGCAAGTTGGTTCCACACTGTGTTTTGGAGAGGGTGATAGAGGTGCCAACAAATGTGCCAGAAGCTTCTTCTATGACTTCTGAAGCTGTGTCTTCTTAATTCAGCACTAGCCTGATGTTTTGTTCCGTACGCTGCTTAAAACAAATACCATGAAATGATTTGGCTTGAATAAAGGGAATTCATTAGGCTGAGAAAATGTCCAAATCAAGGCAGTGTTTTCTTCCTGAAGACTGGCTGGGGCAATCTTTGGCTCCTCTGCCACATACAGTGTCAAACCACCACACTCCACCCTCTGGACCCCCGAAGTACTAGTTCTTTCCTTATGTAGATACATTCATTCCATCACAGTATCTCAAAGGCTTTAAGTCATTTCAGTAACATGGATTTCATTTCACCACTGGATTCCCTGTGTTACACATAACACAAAATCTCATCGAAATTATAGGTGTGGTCTGTCCTGTGACCTTTGAAACCTAGAGAAGGAGTTATCTGCCTCCATTATACAGTGGAGGGACAGGCATAGGATAAACATTTCCATTCCCAAAGGAAGAGCTTGGAATGAAAACAGGGGCATGGGTCCCAAATAATTCTGAAACCTTGCAGGGCATACTCCATTAGATTTCAAGGTCTGAGAATCATCTATGGAATGATGTTGTTGTTGTTGTTGTTGTTGTTGTTGGCTCCCTAGTTTCTTTGCTAGTTGTCTGCTTGTTGTTTTTTTGCTTGTTGTCTGCTTGTTGTTTTGTTTTGTTTTCTTTAGGGGGCACAGGGAACTGAAACCAGGACTTCCCATGTGGGAGGCCGGTGTGCAACTGCTTGAGCCACATCTGCTCCTGGAATGATATTTTGTCCTTCTGGCCTGATGAAACGGCAGCCTCACCCCTTCCAAATGCTAGTGCAGAGGCTATGTTCTCCCCAAACACTGAGAGAAGGTTCTACCCTCCTCAAGAATTTGGGTGGTGGCCAGGTGTTAGGTTCCACCCTCTTCAAACATTAGCATAGTGGCCAGATTCTTTGCAGTCCCACAGGCATCTGAGAAAACTGGGGTAGTGTCTTAATTTGCCACAGGGCTTCCAATGCAAAGTAACAGAAATGGGTTGGCTTTTATAATAAGAATTTTATTAGGGGAAAATCTTAAAATTCCAAGGCCATGAAATGCCCAAATCAAAGCACCATCAGAGATGCTTTCTTACCAAAGTCGGCTACTGGTGATCCTGATGTCCTGCCACATGGTGAAGCAAGATGGTGGCTGATCTTTGCCAAAGTCCCTGCCTTCCCCTCCAGAATCTGCCATCACCCGGAGCTCAGCTATGGGTGACCAGGCATAGGACTTGTCTCTTTCCCGGCCTCCTCTCTCAGCCTTTGCTGCTCCAGTTTCTTCCCAAGTTCAGCTGTGAGCTATCATGCATTATGGTTCATCTCCTCAGCCTTGAGCTGCTCCATGGGTTCAGCCTCTTGGGGACTTCATGCTAAGCTTTAGGTGCTAGCAATTCTTGAGTACTCTTTCACATGGCAGGATTGAAAATGAGAGAGCTCTCTTTTCCTGTGTCTCTCTTTCTGTGTCTCCATTTATATAAGACCCAGCAAGAGGGCAAAGAATAACCCTGAGTCTCACCTCACTGATGTCCAATCAAAAGAGTCTTACACCCACAGAAATTGATTAGTTCAAAAACAGTCATTTTCTTTTTGGGATTCATAAAAGAGCTTCAAACTGTCACCACCATAGCATTCTTCCTGAACAGTGGGGCAGAATGCCTGCCCTCTCCAAACACTGGCGCAGACTCAGCCTTTCCAGACACATTGGTGGGCCCAGTCTCTTGACCCAAGAATGTGTATTTTGGTCCAGACCTCAGCTTCCATGGGTCTGTCCTTGAAGTGATTCCTCCTACAGTCTGTCCCTTTTCTTTCCCTTTTAGTTCAGGTTGGCAGTGATTCCATTCATTTAGATCTCACAAAACTTCTCTGTTTTTATGTAGTACACAGGGGTCCAAACTATCAGAACTTTTCACAGATCCTTTCTGGATAACTGCATTTCCACTCATGACTTGCACTGAAATGGCTGACTAGTTCCATGTTCAGTTAAACCCTTACGTGGAGCACTATTTTCTGGGGACTCGCTTTCTGGAAGCTCAGAATTTTCCACACCATCAATTTCTGGTTTCTTTGTGCCCAGGAGTTCAGTTCTCAGCTTATCCCTTCCTCTCACATTTTACTATAAGCTGCAAGGAGAAACTAGTCTGCATTTTCCACATTTAGCTTTGAAATCTCCTTAGCTAAATACCTAAGCTCATTTCTTTCAAATTCTGCTTTCCATCTGACATCTGCCACCCTGTTCTCTGCCACTTTAAAACAAGGACCACCTTTCTGCCAGTTTCCATTAATATAATTATCATTTTTGTCTTTAAGGCCTTAGCAGAAATAACCTTGGCATCCATATTTCTACCAACAGTCTCCTCAGAGCAATCCAAGCCTTTTCTATCAAACGCCTCACAATTCTTCCAATCTCTATCCATTACCAAATTCCAAAGCTGTTTCCACGTTTTTGGTATTTGCAATAGCAGCACCCTACTCTCCTGGTACCAAAATCTATCATTTCCTAGCCTGCTTAAAGCAGATACTATGAAATTATTCAACTTGAACAGTGAGAATTTATTAGCTTACAGTTTTGAGGCCAAGGAAGTGTCCAAATGAAGACATCATCTAGGTGATGCTTTCTTTCTGAAGACTGCCTGGCAGCAGTCCTTGGCTTCTCTGCCACATGGCAAAGCAAATGACAGTGTCTCCTGGTTTCTCCCTTATCTTCTGAGTATTTCTTCTCTCTCTCTCTCTCCCTCTCTCTCTCTCTCTCTCTTTTTCTCTCTTTCTTCCCCTCCCCTCTTCGCTACCCCCCTATTCCATTTATAGAGGACTCCATTAGTAGGATTCAGACCCATCCTGAATGAAGTGGGTCACACCTTAACTGAAGTAGCCTTATCACAAGGTCCTACTTAAAATGGATTTATACCCACAGAAATGGATTTACTTTAAAAACATGTTTTTCTGGGGTACATACTAACCACCACACCTAGTTAATTGCAACCCTCTACCTGTTGTCTATAGTTTTGAGGAAGGTTACTATCCTTAAGATTTCTCTATTGCCTTTGCCCCAGGGGGGTTGGAATAATGGCCACCATCAGAGTGGGCCCCCAGGGATCTGAAGTAGTTAATCAGATGTAGAGATCTGGTATCAGATCACACATCCCCAGAGTTTGGAGGAGTCGTTCTTTATGTCCCACTGTGGCACCAGCAAGCTGAGCCAGGAGCCGGAGCTCCAATAACCACTGTTGTTGGCCATGAGGCTGGGGGAAGGAGGATGGTAGCCGCTTCAGGGAGGGTAAAACTCACCAGTCTTTATCACAATTTCTTCTTCTGTATCCTCCCCAGATGCTGCACAGTGTTTCTCTATACTCCAGAGTTTCAAAGTGGTTGATTCAGATAGTTCCTGCCAGTTCAATAGTTGTTTTGGTGGAGGAACTGATTCCTTGAGCTTTCTACTCCACCATCTTCATTATAATTGAATTTAGATTGTCATTTTCTTTTGGGGCATATGAAGTATTATCTCATGGATGCTTTTAGACATGAGCTATGTTTTGTTCACTAAAGTACATGAATTGTTCACGTTTTTAAATTCCTCCCTTTCTCTATCCCATTGTTAAATAGGAAGTACCATTGGCACAAACTGCACAGCCCACATCAGCTATTGTTCGTCCAGCATCATTACAAGTTCCCAATGTCCTGCTTACAAGTTCTGATTCAAGTGTAATTATTCAGCAGGCAGTACCCTCACCAACCTCAAGTACTGTAATCACCCAAGCACCATCCTCCAACAGGCCAATCGTGTAAGTGATACAGGCCAGTCATTCAACTATTTTATTATGAATTGTTCATTTTTTTCATGTCATGATTTTTCTTAAAACATTCAAATTGTAGTTTCAGGTTTTTGTATGTTTGTGTTTTTAAATCATATTCTTCATGCTTTGACTTTTGGAAAAATTACGTACGTAGTTGTTTTTTAATGTATATATATTATCTAGTACACTGAAAATAAATATCTAAAATTTAGTTTAGAAAACAAATCAACATGGAATGTGAATTTCAGATAGTCTCTTATTTTCATGCTGTTTCACACAAAACACATAAAATTACTCCATCACCAAAAGATATTTCTTTCAGTTCTCACAGGTGGCTGTTAAGAGCATTTTGATGAGAATTTTTCTTATTTTTCAAATTGGAGATTGTCCTAAGTAAATCCATAACTTTTTCCATTTTTAACACTGGCACAAGGGTTATGCACTTAAGATGCAATTTTAAATTATTAAATTTTGCAATTTGCTTGCTTTACAGACAGTAGTTAGAAAAATGATATGATAGTTGGAGTAAAAATACTACTGTATTTTCAAGAGATGGTTTACGTAGATTTGTTTTCTTTAAATTTCCCTTCCTTTGTTTTTCTTAGCCCCGTACCAGGCCCATTTCCTCTTCTGTTACATCTTCCTAATGGACAAACCATGCCTGTTGCTATCCCTGCATCAATTACAAGTTCTAATGTACATGTTCCTGCTGCAGTTCCAGTAAGTTTGAAATTTAGACTATTTAAATCATTTCTTTTTAACAAAACTGATGTTTGTAAAGTAATTAGAAAATACATTTGGGCCTCCTTGATTGCTTATGAAATTGGATTTAACAAAATACTTATTAGTAGCGACTACTGTTCACTCCTTGATATTTATAGTGATAGCATAAACCTTTTAAGTCACACACAATTGGATGGAAAACATTTTCCATCCTCCAAGAATCTTGTTTTCCTTGTATTCTTTTTTTAAGCTTTATATTTTAAAATACTTTCAAACTTACAGAACAATTACAAAGAAAATACAAACAAACCCCATACAGAGAACTCCAGCATATTTCTTCTGCCTACTCAGATGTACCAATTTTAACTTTTTGCCACATTTGCCATAATATTTTATCTATCCATTTATCTACCTATCAATCTGTTTTTCTGACCACTTGTGTATAGCTTACATACATTATGTCCGTGAACACTTGATACTGCCATGTACATTTCCTAGGAACAAAATTATTCACTTTATATGCTATCTTAAGTGCATTTATTAAGTTGAGGAAATTTAACATTGATATAAAGCTTACAGCCTATGTTCCTATTTTTTCAAATGTCCCAATAATATCCTTTTGAGCCTTTTCTCCTCCCTTGCTAGATGCCACCCATGATCATTTATTGCATTTAATTGTTATTGTCTCCTTAGTTTCTCTTTTTTATTATTATTTTTTTTTTACTGTGGGAACACATATAAACATAAACTTTCCTATCCCAACTGCTCCCAAGCATACCATTCAATGGGATTAATCACATTCACAGTATTGCAATACCCCCACCATCTTCTGTTATTGAAACTATCTCATCTTCCCAAACAAACCCGCTATGTATTAACTCCCCATTCCCCCTGTTTCCTGCTTGTGGTAACCTGTACTCTAATTTTGGTCCCTATCAGTTTGCATATTCCTCAATATTTTCTTTATATTTACCATGGGGCTTAAATTTAACATCCTAAATCTTCTAACAATCTTTTTTGCTTTGATATAACTTATCTTCAATAATTTATACAAACTATGTTCCTATACCTCACTGTCCCCCCCACTTTTATGTAGTTGTTACAAATTACATGTTTATACATTATAAGCCAAAACCACTGATTTATCATTACATTTTATTCATTTGTTTTTTAGATCCTATAGGAAGTAAAAAGTGGAGGTAGAAACCAAAGATACCGTAGTACTGGCATTTACATTTATCCATGTCATTACCCTCACCAGAGATCTTTATTTCTTCATGCAGTTTCAATCTATTGTCTATTATTCTTTTCATTTAACCTGCAGAACTCTCTTCAGGTTCTCTTGAAGGACTGGTCTAATGGTAATGAACTTCCTCAGCTTTTGCTTATCTTGGAATGTTTTAATCTCTCATTTTAGAAAGTGACTTTTGCCAGATAAAGAATTATTGGTTGGCACTTTTTTGCTGTCAGCACTTTAAATATGTCCACCCATTGCCTTCTTACCTCCATGGTTTCTGATAAGAAATTGGCACTTAATCTTATTGATGCTCTCTTGTATGTGACATGTAGCTTTGCTCTTGCGCCTTTTAGAATTCTCTATTTTGAGGTTTTGACTAATTATACTATACCGTGGTGTATATCTGTTTGGGTTTATCATGTTTGGAGTTCGTTGGGCATCTTGGATATGTATATTCATGTGTTTCATTAAATTTGTGAAGTTTTCTCTCTGCCCCTCTCCCTGTACTCATTCTCGTACTCCCAGAATGCATATATTGGTGTGCTTGATGGTGTCCCACAGATTCCTCAGGCTCTATTCACTTTTCGTCATTCTTCCTTCATTTTACTCCTCAGACTGAATGATTTCAATTCTTATCTTCAGGTTCTCTGATTCTTTTCTGCCAGCACCAATTTGCTGTTGAACCCCTTTAAGAGAATTTTTTATTTCTGTTACTGGAGTGTTCAGCTCTGTTTGGTTCCTTTTCATAATTTTCATCTTCTTTATTGATATTATGTTTCTTTTCATCATCTTTTTCCTGATTTCCTTTAATTCTTTTTCCATGTTTTCTTTTGGCTCTTTGAGCCTATTTAGGACCATTTAAAAAAAAAAAAGAAAAGGTCTTTGCCAATTATATTCCAGGTCTTGCCTTCCTCATTTATGGTTTCTAATGCTTTAATCTCCTTTGTCTGGGCCATCACTTCCTGTTTCTTCACATGTTGTAACCTTTTGTTGAAACCTGTACATTTTGATATTTTAATGTGTTATCACTGGAACTTAGACCCTGGAGGCTCCTGTTTCTTAAGCTTGTATCCAGCTAGTATTATGACAGAGCTTTCCTTGATTGCCAGGAGCTTTAAAAAAAATAAGAGGAGGAAGAGGAAGGAAAAATGAAAACACCTTTCTCTGTCTTTGCAGACTGACCTGTGCAAGTGTTCTCCTTCAGAGCTTATCTATACAATGAGTTTGGAAAATAACTCCAGGCCAAAGTGCAGGGGCCTCCCTGATCCCCTCTGTGCATGTGTCTTGTCTTGGGCCTAGGAATTCTTGTGTGGCCCTAGGAATTCCCCTGTTTGCATGGATATGAATGTCCCTTTTTCCCAAGGAAATAGTTTCTTCACAGTCCTGGTCCTGGTGTACTGCACTGCATGTCCTTTAGCCAGCATTCCCTTGCCCCAGGCAGCCACTTGCTTACTCTCCCAAGGCACCAGGAGATCCTATTGCTTTTAAGTATCTTTTTTTGGATTGGGTGCTCTTCCTGCTACTCCAGTCCTTTAATTTTTTCTGGAGCTTTGAGAAAGATGTTTCTGCAAGTTCTTGCTTGTTGTTCAGGGCTTCTATGAGGGCATGAAGCCCTGAAGCATCTCACTCCTCTGTCTTGTATGTGGTGGGGGCCTTTTCCTAAGAATTTTATTCAACCCATTTTAATTTGACTAGATTTATAGAATTCAAATATTAATACAGATTTCTAATTTTTTTAAAAAATTAATTTAAACTAGAATACTTCAAGTAACTGCTCCATGGTATCTCAGTCATCATAAAAATTGTTTGTAAAGCAATTTCTGTGAAAGTTTATGGTCAAGTTGGGTTTATAGAATTCATTCCTATGATGACCCAAGCATTTAAAATCTAAACAGTCTAAAATAATAGTCACCAATTTCCCAATGAGAAGATCCCAAAGAAATGTTTTTTGAGAATGTTAAATATATAAAATTTAAGACATAGACAAAATAATTAAATATTTCTTATAATATTTAATAATTTAGTGAACATTCAAAGCACATTCTTTGTTATAATTTAATTTAGGAATTACATTTTATTTTCTACTCTCACATTTCATAAAGCAATTTAATTCTTACTTTTCAAGTGTGTCTTTAATATCCAAGTTTTCATCATTAGGGCCATTTTTTTTTTGAGACATTTAGCACTATTACCAGAGCACATTATTTTTTTTACCTCTAAATTATTTAAGATATAACACTTTCTGAATCTATTCTTTTCTGGAAGTCTTACCCCCAAATCCCAGATACTCATTCATATAATGAGTATCTTTTACCTTGTAGATAAATATTGGTGATTAGTATAGTTTTAGTTTCTCAGCTGCTAAAACAAATGCCATACAATGGGTTGGCTTAAACAACAGGAATTTATTGGCTCAGGTTTTGAGGCTAGGAGAAGTTCAAAATCAAGGCATCAGAGTCAGCAAGGCAGTGCTTTTCCCTGAAAGACTGTGGCATTCTAGGGCTGGCTGCATGTGATCCTTGGTCCTTGGCTTTTCCATCACATGGCAGTGCACTTGATGGTGTCATCTTTTTCTTCCAGGTTCCTGTGACTTTCAGCTCTGGCTTCTCTCTGTAACTTCCTTCCATGTCCACTTTCCTTTGCTTATAAGCCATATTGAATTAAGGCCCACTCTCATTCAGTTTTGGTGTACCTTAAGTAATATAACTTCTTAAAAATGTGACACCTTAAACAATATATAACATCCTAAATAATATTACCTATTTTAAAAAGGTCCATTTTACCAGTGGGATCACACCCGCACGACCAGGTGTTGGGACCTGAATATGACTTTTGTGGCAGGCATGATTCAATCCCCCAAAAGTACAATATAACAATTTACTATATAGCTTTTTAAAGTTATATTAAAAGCCTTTATTTACAATAATATCAACATTTTTGGTGAGATTATACAGGAATATTGCTAAAACTTTCTTTTTTTAACTTAATTCTTCCAAGTGACTTAAGTATCCAAAATTAGCATTGTTTGAGGTAATTTGAAGATAATATATCTTCTTCAAATGGAACTTTGTTCAAAATATATTAGAGAGACTTTGTAAGGATTCAAATATAAAATGACTACTTTCTCTTCTCTGAATATATTTTTGGGGAGGGAAATCTTCTTGCCCTGTATGGAGATTATATGGTCACTCTTTTAAATGCAACTGATGACAGTAACTTGAAATGAAAGAAGAGATATACTTTAGTTATACAATAACTAATCACTCACTGTTAATGTTAGGTTTAGGTCTAAACAAAAAGCTAAAACCAACATGGAAAAATAAGTTCATTATTATTATTTTTATTAGAGAAGTTATTATTAATAGAAGTTATCAGCTTCTGTCATCAGTATGATGTATTAATAGATCAAAACTTTTATTTATATCTTAGAAAATTTAATAGCAAAGTTCATTTCAAATTATTTCTTTTTTATGCCTGGTTGTCACAAGTTTTGACATTCCTTCCTTGCAAATTTAAAATGGAAGTGTGAAAGATCTCTGAGAGATTTTCCATCAATCACTTTGAATATTATGTTCCTATAAGAAGGAACCAGTAAGGAAGAAATAGTAAAAGTTAAGTATTAAGGAAACAAGTATCTAAGAAGAATTGACAACTTTGAGAGATAAGTCAATATATAAGATCAAGTAAGGGTTTGATGTAGAGATAAAATCAGCTAGAGATAAATTTAAAATTTTCTGACTCTGAAATCAAATAGATTATTATGACATATTGTACAACTAAAGTAAACTCTCATTTTGAGTATATTCTCTATCAATTATTTTTCAATATATTTTGCACAGCTTGTCCGACCAGTCACCATGGTGCCTAGTGTTCCAGGAATCCCAGGCCCTTCCTCCCCTCAACCAGTACAGTCAGAAGCAAAAATGGTAAGCAAGATTTTATTTGTTTTGTAAATTTCTTGAGCCCATTTTGAATTAGTTTCTCTTCTGTTAAAACCTGCTTCAAATGTATAATTTAGATCACATTTTTAGAGTTATGGACTGTATTACACCATAGAGGAACCAGAAAATTTGGAAAAGAAAAGCTTTCATTAGATAATGACTTTGGTAGTGGTACTTTAAAATAAATGGGTGGATTGGGAGTAAAGTTCTAGTATTTGTCACTGTTGTTTTTTGGCTTTGATTTTTGAACAGGCTCTTTCTCCTCTTAGTGGTCGCTATGAGTATTACAGCTGGAGCTAGGTATAAGCATCAGAAGGCCAAGCTGTTTTATTTTTAAACAGTGATACAAATTTTAATAAGAATTTTAATAGGACAATTTTAATAAGAATTCTTCATAGTACACAAGTGTTGCATAAGACATGTAAAGGAAAACCATATTTTTGTGTACTTCAGACACTAAGAAATTATTGTTGTTTAAATAGATGCACTATAGATTAAGAAACACTTTTCTGTGACTCACTTTCCTCATGTATAAAATAAAGGGGTTAAGCTTTGATTTCTGGGATCTCTCTCTGCCCCAGATCCTACAAACTTTCTAATTTTCTTGATAGAAGACCTGAAGTTGTTTTCTTGTTTTTCTTTAAATCAGTGTAATTCTCCTATCCACTATCTAAAATATTCCTAGACTGATTCTTCTTAACATCAGTTTATTGATGTGTTCTTAGGAAATCAGTAGGTAGTTATTAAACATGTATTATTTTCTGCATTTTTATGCTAGGCACTATATTAACAATATAAACATATACACATAAAAACCATTATATTGCAAGTTTTCAAATTTTTTTCTATTTTCCATTACTGCAAACTATCTGAAAATTGCATGATAATCTTTTTGAAAATAAAACTTAGGGTTTGTGGATGTGGCTCAGACAGTTGAGCAACCTGCTTCCCACATGGGAGGTTCTGGTTACAGTTCCCAGTGCCTCCTATGAAAAAACAAAAACAAACAACAAGCCAAACAATCAAAAAAAGCAACTCAGGGGAGCTGACGTGGCTCAGTGGTTGAGCACTGGCTTCCCACGTATGAGGTCCCAGGTTCAATCCCCGGCCCCCGATACCTCAAAAAAAAAAAAAAAAAACTTATATACCATCTTGAGGAGCATAAAAATTAGCTGATTATAGATTGTGGTTAAGAGAGGAACCTGAAAATCTGAAGGGGGAATTTTTCACATAACCACATGTTTAGGCTAGAGCTTTGGAAATAGTAAGAGAGAAGTCTTCTTCACTTGATAGCAAAAGTTTCGTTGGATATGTTTGTTGTTTTTTTTTTTTTTAAAGATTTATTTATTTTATTTATTTATCCCCCCCTTGCTGCTTGTGCTGCTTTGTCCATTCACTGCGTGTCTTCTCTGTGTCTGCTTATCTCCCCCTTGCTGTGAGGTCTTGCCGCATCAGCCCACGGCGCCGCACGAGCTGGCCTGCCCTCACAAGGAGGCGCCGGGAAGCGAACCCGGGGCCTCTCTTATGGTAAACGGGTGCTCTATCCATTGCGTCACACCCGCTTCCTGCCGTGAGGTTGCTGCATCAGCCCACCACACCGCTCAGGCCGGCGTGCCTTCACAAGGAGGCCTCGGGACGCGAACCCGGGCCTCCCATATGGTAAACGGGGGCTTTATCCACTGAGCCACACCCGCTTCCCTGGATATGTTTTTTATACTTCCTAGTTTAAACATACTAATGAAAAATTCTAATTCACTTGCCATGCAATAAGTACTGAATAGAGCAGAAATATAAGTTAAAGTGATAATATTTTTGTGCAGTGGATCTAAAAATATTTTTACATATTTAGTGGACTTTTTCCTACAAATTAATTCAAAAGGAATAAATCAGATTAAAAAAAAAATACTTTTAATAACAAAAGTAGGCCATATTTCTAGAAGTTATTAACTTAACACTTCCCTGAATAACTTTTTGTTTCATGTCACCAGGAAATTAAATTAGTAAGACCAAAGTATTTTATATGTTATTATATTTTAAAATGCCAAAGCTGCAATCTTCACAAATTTATATATGAAAAATAATCTTTGGTTGAAGACCCAAAAATAGTATGTGTAGTTACAGATTGACCCACTCAAACTTAATCCAGTTAAATTGCTTGTTAGAACTTTGCTAATGTAAAATGAGCAATTTAAGTGAGTACTTATTTTAATTGGTATAGTAAATAAGATTGTCCTGTTTGTGTCAGTAAAGGACTCTGAAATTAGTCCGTTTCCTTTTTAAAAATTTTTTCATTATGAAAAATTTCAAACATATTCAAAGTAAACAGAATAGTACAATACACACCCATGTACTCATCACCCAGCTTCAGTTATTAGCAACTTACTGATATTCTTGTTTATCTACACCTCAAACATCTGTTAATTTATGTTCATATATTTTGCCTCGGCCTCATTTAGCAACTCTTTCTACTGATATTATTTATAATGATCACCTTTTAAAGGCTTAAAATATAATTAGTTGTAAATACACTAAACTGCATCAACTGTTTCCTCTATAAATACCTCAATTGTTTAATAAACTTTCCCAGGTACTTTAATAACTCTTACGTTTAATTAAACGTACAGATGTTACGAGGTTTGTTTTCCTTAAATATTCCAATATTATTTAGAACATTTGTAAGTTTATCTTAGCACTTCCAACTAAAAGCACAGGACTACAGTCAATTTCTTTTTTGCTGTGTATGTGGTTTTTTTGTTTTTGGGTGTTTTTTTTTTAGAAAAACTTTATTTCAACTTCAAAAAATAACAGACAAAAGGCAGCTCAGAATATTATAGAAGCATTGCTTTAAAAAAAATCCTGTCCAGGCACATTTATCTTTTTTACTTCTAAAAACAAATCCAATAGTTTCTCCAGTGTTCTGCAAGATGAATAAATGAGCACAGATTGTTTAAATGATATTACCAAGGTCTCCTTCTTAAGGAAATGAAAGAAAATAATGCTTGATCATATTCACATCTCATAAACTAAATCCCATACTGTTTTTACCTCTAGCACTTATAGTTTTCTGTTTTGTTTTGTTGTGGTTTTTTTTCCAATAATGGCCATCCTGTCAGGCATGAGATGATATGTCATTGTAGTTTTGATCTGCATTCTCCTAATAGCTCGTGATGTTGAGCATCTTTTCCTGTACTTTTTTTCTTAAAGATTTATTTATATATTTATTACCCCTCCACGCCCCCCCCTCCCCCCATGTTATTTTTGTGCTCACTGTCTGCTCTCTGTATCCATTTGCTGTGTGGTCTTCTGTGTCTGCTTGCCTTCTCTTTAGGCAGCACCAGGAACCAATCCTGGGACTTTCCAGAGTGGGAGAGAGGTGCTCAAACTCTTGTGCCAGCTCACCTCCCTGGTCTGCTACTTCTCTTATTGTCTCTTTTCTGTTTCTCTTTTTGTTGTGTCACCTTGCTGCGCCAGCTCTCCGCTTGGGCCAGCACTCCATGCGTGCCAGCACTTCTGTGCTAGCCAGCACTCTGCATGGGCCAGTTCACCACGTGGGCCACCTTGTCTTCACCAAGAGGCCCAGGAATCGAACCCTGGAGCTCCCATATGGGAGATGGGAGCCCACTTGCTTGAGCCACATTCGCTTCCCTCTTCCTGTACTTTTTGGTCATTTGTTTTTCCTCTTTGGCAAAATGTCTATTCAAGTCTTCTGCCCATCTTTTAATTGGGTTGCTTGGTTTTGTTTGTTTGTTTGTGTTTTTAAGGTGCCAGGGCTGGGGGTTGAGCCCAGGACCTTGTATGTGGGAAGCTAGTGCTCAACCACTGAGCCACATCAGCTTCCCTGAGTTGTTTTTTTTTGTTTTGTTTTGTTTTTTTTTTTTTCATTTGTTTTGCTTGTTGTTCGTTTGTTTTTTCAGAAGGCACCAGGAACCGAACCTGGGACCTCCCATGTGGGAGGCAGGAACTCAACTGCTTGAGCCACACTTGCTCCTGGGTTGCTTGTCTTTTTATCATTGAGTTGTGTGATCTCTTTCTATAACACTGAAATCAAACCTTTATCAGATACGTGGTTTCCAAAAATTTTCTCCCATTGAGTAGGCTGCCTTTTTACATCTTAACAGTCATTTGAGGCACAAAAGTGTTTAATTTTGAGGAGGTCCCATTTATCTATTTTTTCTTTCATTGCTTGTTCTTTGGGTGTACAGTTTAAGAAACCACCACCTACCACAAAATTTTTTTTTTTTGAGCTACCAGAACTGGGAATTGAACCCAGGACCTTGTATGTGGGAAGCTGGCGCTCAACCACTGAGCCATATCGGCTTCCCGACCACAAGATCTTGAAGATGTTTCCGTACATTATCTTCTAAGAGTTTTATGGCTATAGCTTTTATATTTAGGTCCTTGATCCATTTTGAGTTAATTTTTGTATAAGGGGTGAGGTATTGGGTCCTCTTTATTTCTTTTAGATATAGATATCCAGTTTTCCCATCACCATTTGTTGAATAGAAATGTTCTGATCCAGCTAGGTGGGTTTAACAGCCTTGTGAAAAATCACCTGACCATAGATATGAGGGTCTATTGCTGAACTTTCAGTTCACTTCCATTGTTCAGTCTGTCTTTATGCCAGTACCATACAGCTGTTTTTACCACTGTAACTAAGTAATATGCTTTAAAGTCAGAAAGTGAGAGTCCTCCACCTTTGTTCTTCTTTTTTTAAAGATATTTTTGCCTATTCAGGGGTCCTTACCCTTCCAGATAAATTTGATAATTGGCTTTTCCAATTCTGCAATATATGCTGTTGGAATTTTTATTGGGATTACGTTGAATCTATAAATCAATTTAGGTAGACTTGGCATCTTAATGATATTTAGTCTTCTAATCCATGAACACGTAATATCCTTCCATTTATTTAGTTCTTTGGTTTCTTTAGCAATGTTGTGTAGTTTTCTGAATACAGATCCTTTATGTCCTTGGTTAAGTTTATTCCTAAATATTTGATTCTTTTAGTTCCTATTATAAATGGAATTTTTTTTCTGACTTTCTCCTCAGTTTGTTCACTAGTAGTGTATTGGAATGCTATTGATTTTTGCATATTAATCTGTCAATTCTAGTAGCTTTGTTCTGGATTTTTTTGGATTTTCTAGGTTTAGGATCATATCATCAATGAATAGCCAAAATTTTACTTCTTCCTTTCCTTTTTGGGTTCCTTTCGTTTATTTTTTTGCCTAATTGTTCTAGCTAGAGCTTCTGGCACAATATTGAATAACAGTGGAGACAGTGGGCAACCTTGTCTTCTTCCCAGTCTCAGTGGGAAAACTTTGTCTTTCACCATTGAGTACAATGTTAGCTGTGAGTTTTTCATATATGCACCCTATCGTATTGACAAAGTTTCCTTTGATCCCTATCTTTCAGAGTGTTTTTATCAAGGAAGGATGTATTTTGTCAAATGCCTATTCTGCATTAATCGAGATCATGTCATTTTTCTTCAATTTATTAATGTGGTATATTACACTGATTGATTTTCTAGTGGTAAACCACCCCTGCATACCTGCTATAAAACCAACTTAATTGTGTATAATTCTTTTAATGTGTTTTTTGATTCATTGAGGATTTTTTTGCATCTGTATTCATTAGAGAAATTGGTCTGTAATTTTCTTTTTTCGTAATGTCTTTATTTGGCTTTGGTTTTAGGGTGATGTTGGCGTCATAGAATGAGTTTGGTAGCGTTTCCTCCTGTTCAGTTTTTTGGAAGAGTTTGGACAAGATTGGTATTAGATCCTCTTTAAATGATTGGTGGAATTCACCTGTGAAGCCACATAGAGGAATAGATTAAATCAATTTCTTAATTAAACATTTTAAATTAAAGTCCAGGGATAATCTGTTACTCTGTGTGGCAATTTATCTTATGCAGTTTTGGTGTGTAAAATACCAAATAGGTACAGATTATTTCTAAACTTGAAATAAAAATGTCAGTATCAGTAATTTACTTTATTAAAATAAATACCTTCAAGGGGCTAAAAAAATAGAATTAAATAAAAAAGCAGTTGTGTCATCCCCACTGAAGAAAGCTGGATTCATGTCCCAGTGCATGGAAATTTCTAATGACCAGATAAATGATCAGAGGGCTTTATTTTATTTCCTCCATCAATGACAGAACTCCAAATCCATGCTCTCCAAATGGGTGGGTATCATAGTCCACATCCCTTAGATTCTCATTACATATTAAATCATTCTTCTGGCTATTCGCCAGAGTCTGCAACCTCCTTCACCCCTTCCCCACTAAAACTTGTAATTTCTTCCTTCACTGCTTCAATTAGATTTTACTTTTTTGTCGTCATTGTCTTCAATTCTTTGAAAATATTTAAATGTCATCCTTGTTGGGTTCTGCATCTACTTCAAGGATTTGTTTGACCCTTGTGGTCACAGTCTGTTAATAACATGCTAAATAATGTAGCAGTAGTGATTCTGCTGAAGTGACCTATGCTTAAAATAAGGTAAGAGAAATGGCAGCACCTTTTCTTGGAATACCTAAGAATAAGAACACCATAGCTGAAGAGAAACTTTGTATACTTATACAAAGATTACCAAGGATTCTTTTGTGATGCCCTGATTTTTAGAAGCCCATGGCTTACATGAAGATACTATGTTATGAATGCATTGTGTTTGTCTACTATAAACACTGAAATATGATCTTTCTCTTCAGTTAAGGAAATTTTCAGACAAGATTTATTTGTTTTGTTTTGTTTTGTTTTAATGGGTGTGGGAGTCCACAAATACAGGATTATCCAATACTTTATTTTTT
>JAQZBX010045186.1:0-21129 GCA_029593785.1 Cabassous unicinctus
TCAATTTTAGCTCTTTCTTCTTTTTTAATGTAAGCATTGAGGGCTATAAGTTTCCCTCTTAGCACTGCCTTTGCTCTATCCTATAGATTTTGATATGTTGTGTTTTCATTTTCATTCATGTTGATATATTTACTGATTTCCATTGCAATTTCTTATTTCACCCACTGATTATTTAAGACTGTGTTGTTTAATTTCCATGTATTTGTGAATTTTCCCTTTTTCCATCTCTTATTGATTCCAGCTTCATTCCATTATGATCAGAGAAAGTGCTTTGTATAATTTCAATCTTTTAAAATTTATTGAGATTTGTAACCCCACCTTGTGGTCTCTTGAAGAAGGATCCATGACCACTTGAGAGGAACGTATATTCTGATGTTTTAGGGTGTATGGCTCTATAAATATCTGCTAGGTCTAGTTCAGTTATCATATTATATCAAAGTTCTCTTTTTCCTTATTTATCCACTGTCCAGATAGTCTATCCAATGCTGAGAGTGGTGTATTGAAGTCTCCAACTATTATTGTAGAGAAGTCTATTTCTCCCTTCAGTTTTGCCAGTATGTTCCTCATGTATTTTGGGGCACCCAGGTTAGGTGCATAAATATTTATTATAGTTCTTTCTTCTTGGTGAATTTCCCCTTTTATTAATAGATAATGGCCTCCATTCCTTATAACAGTTTTGCATTTAAAATCTATTTTGTCCGATATGAATATCACTACTCCAGATTTTTTCTCGTTACTGTTTGCATGGAATATTTTTTTCCAAAATTTTACTTTCAACCTTGTTGTGTCTTTACATCTAAGGTGAGTCTTGTAGACAGCATATAGATGTCTCATCTTTTTTTTATCCATTCTGTCAATCTATGTCTTTTGATTGGGGAGTTTGATCCATTAACATTCTATGTTATTACTGTAAAGGAATTACTTACTTCATCCATTTTAGCCTTTGGCTTTCTGTTGTCATAATTTACTATTTTCTGACTTTTTACCCATTTAATAACCCTTACTAATAATCTTAGTTTCTACACTATTCTCCAAGTCGCTTGCGCTTTTCTTTTCCTTTCAGGCTGCAGCACTCCCTTCAGTATCTCTTTTAAATCTGGCCTTTTGGTAACAAATTCTCTCTGTTTTTGTTTGTCTGTGAAGACTTTAAACTCACCCTCATTTTTAAAGGACAGTTTTTTCAGATAAAGAATTCTTGGTTGGCGTTTTTTCTCTTTCAGTGTCTTAAATATATCATACCACTGCCTTCTCACCTCCTTGGTTTCTGATGAGATGTCAGCACCTACTCTTATTGAGTTTTCCTTGTATGTGATGTATTGCTTTTCTCTTGCTTTCAGAATCCTCTCTTTATCTCTGGCATTTGACATCCTGAATAGATAGTAGGGGTCTCGAAGTAGATCTATCAGATTTGTTCTATTTGGAATGCATTGTCCTACTTGGATATTGATATTTATGTCTTTCATAAGGGTTGGGAAATTTTCAGTCATTATTTCTTCAAATATTATTTCTGCCCTTTTTCTGTTCTCTTCTTCTGGAACACATATAATGCATATGTTTGTGCATTTTGCATTGTCATTCAATTTTTTCCAGTCTCTTCTCTTTTTGCTCTCCTGTGTTTTCAAGATCAGAGGCTCCATCTTCTAATTCAATAATTCTGTCCTCAGCAAATTCAAATCTGCTCTTATGTGCCTCTAATGTATTTTTAACTTCATCCATTATGCCTCTCATTCCCATAAACTCTGTTACTTTCCTTTGCAGACTTTCAAATTTTTCATTATCCTCACCTAGTGTCTTCTTAATATCCTTTCTCTCTTTAGCCACATTTTCCTTCAACTCCTTGAATTTATGTAGGAGATTTGTGTGAACATCATTGATTATTTGTCTTAAATCCTGTGTCTCATACAGATTTTTTGTTTGTTCCTTTTGCTGGGTCATATCTTCCTGTTTCTTAGTATGACTTGTAATTTTTTGCTGATTTCTAGGCATCTGATTATGCTGGTGAATTTACTCTGATGGTGGTTTTGTTTCACAGCTTTTCTTTGATTTTTGGTTCAACTCATTCTAAATCTTTAAAATTACCCATCTTAAGTTAACAAAACAGGCCAGGGATCCATACACTAATGAGGCACAGACCAGACCCAATGGTCTTGGGACATGAGAGACTCCAAAAATCTTTTTTTCTTGTTGTTTCTCAGCCTGTCAGCAAGTGGTGCTCCTCAGTGAATCTTTCCAGGGAGGTGTCTCTTTCAACCTCCACTTGCTGGTCTGGCTAGGGTTAAGATTCAAAGCAGGCTATGCTGGCCAAACTCACTGAACAGAAACCATTCTCCACACTCCACCACACCCTCCTTCTTCCCAAGGAGGAAGACCTCTGTTCCCCTCTCAGTTGGTCACAGTGATCTATGGGTTTTGCCAAGGCTTTTCACCTTGAGGATGGGAGATGGGTGCAATTGCCAGATGCAGGGATAACTCACGTTTTCTGTTTCAGCCTCTTCATTTCTCTGTCCCTCTTCTTCTTGTATGATGCACAGGACTCTCCTGGTCTGCAAATCCACAGGACTCTCCTGGTCTGCAAATAGCTTTTGCTCTTAGTCCATTGTTTTTATAAGAGAGTTGAGGTCTGCTGACTTACACCAATGCCATCTTCCTGGAAGTCTCTCCCTGAATAATTTTTAAAAATACCATAAATACTATAATAACCTGAAAATACTCCTATCTATAAAATTATTCATTATCCCATATGTAGGAGGCTTAATAATAGTCTGTTTTTATGAATCATGCCAATCGTTTTGGCCTGAGACTGTGAATTCAGTTTTTAGGGAAAACTCTGCATAATTACAAGGTGGTTATTCATCATATACCTAAGCCTCTTTAGTCTCAGCCGAGCAATTACATGCCTCAGGGTTCCAGGGAAACCAGATCTTCTTAATATTAATTAATGTAGTTGATGGGAGGGTGTGAGGAAAGACTTCTTATCTTTCTCTTACTCAATGCTGCTAGAATGGTGTGCATACTCTATATCAGTTATTTATTACTGCATAACAAATCATTCCCAAACTTAAGGACATAAATCAACAAACACATATTATCTCACAGTTTGGGGAATCAGGAATTTGGGAGCAGTTCAGCTGGATGGCTCACTCAGGATATTAGCATGGACTAAAGTCATATGAAGACTTGATTGGACCTGGTGGATCCACTAATTAGAAGACTCATACATTTAGCAATGGTGAAAGACTGAAAACTTTCCTTATAAGATCAGGAACAAGACAAAGATGCCCATTTTCACCACTGTGATTTGACATTGAATTGGAAGTTCTAGCACAGCAATTAGGCAAGAAAAAACAGAAAGCATCCAAATTGGGATGAAGTAAAACTTTCCCTATTTGCAGATGACATGATCCTATATTTAGAAACACCTGAAAAATCTACAAGACTATTAGAGATATAAATGAATTCAGCAAAGTAGTGGGGTACAAGATCAAGTTGTATCCTGCAACTTTGCTGAACGTGTTTGTTAGTTCTAATAGTCTTTTTGTGGATTACTTAGGGTTTT
Source organism: Cabassous unicinctus (assembly GCA_029593785.1). Classification (NCBI taxonomy): domain Eukaryota; kingdom Metazoa; phylum Chordata; class Mammalia; order Cingulata; family Chlamyphoridae; genus Cabassous; species Cabassous unicinctus. Next base: position 3,557 of record JAQZBX010045186.1, read on the forward strand.
CTACATATAAAGTCATGTCATCTGTCAATAGAGATAGTTTTAATTCTTCCTTTATGAACTGGATGGCTTTTATTTATTTTTACTGTCTACTTGCCCAACTAGAACTACAAGTACAATGTTGAGGAGAAGTGATGAGAGTGGACATCCTTGTCTTGTTCCTGATCTTAGGGCAGGGGTTCTTAACCTTTTTTGTTCCACAGACTCCTTTGCCAGTCAGGTGAAAACCAGGGACCCCTTACTAAGTCCACACTATACTGTGTATTATTTAAATAAATAGGTCACACCAACGCCAACATGTCCCCACAAGAACAACGTTTTTTTGAATTTCAATTCAAGCGCATGGATCCCTTGTTAAGAACCCGTCTTAGGGGGAAGGCTTTCAATCATTCACCAATAAATATAATGAAGCTGTGGTTGTCTCACAGATATCCTTTATCAGGATGAGAAAGTGTCCTTCTGTTGCTGGCTTGTTGAGTGTTTTATCACGAAAGGGCATTGAATTTTGTTAAATCCTTTTTCTGTATCTTTTGTGATGAATATGTGGTTATTTTCCATTATTCTATTAATATGGTATATTACATTGATTGATTTTCATAAGTTGAACCAATCTTGCATTCCTGGGATAAATCCCATCTTTTCAGGGTGCATTATCTCTCTTATATGATGCTGAATTCAGTTCACTAGTATTTTTTTTACCATACTTTTGTTGATTTTTAAAATAATTTTTTATTAGACAAGTTGTAGGTTTACAGAAAAGTCATGCAAGAAATATTAATTCCAATATGTCCTCCATTAACACTTTGCATTAGTGTGCTGCCTTTGTTACAATTGATTAAAGAATATTATTATTCTTTAATGTACTGTTAGCTATAGATCATAGTTTACATGAGGATTCACTGTTAGTGTAGTACAGTCCCATGGATCTTTTTTAAAAAAATTTATTCTAGTAACATATACAACTTAAATTTCCCTTTTTAACCACCTTCAAATATATAATCCAGTGGTATTAATTACATTAACAATGTATTATTAATATCACCATCCATTAGCAAAAATTTTCCATCAACCCCAAACAGAAATTCTCTACCAATTAAGCATTATTCTCCATTCCCTACCACCACCCTTGGCCCTAATAACCTGAACGTGAGAATACTATAACCATTTTATTACTGTGACCTTATATGACAGATTATTTGAAAGACATAAACTACTAAATTTCACTCAAAAAGAAGTGGATAACCTGAATAACTCTATATCTCTTGGAGATTTTGTTTTTTAGTTAAACACCTTCCTGCAGAGAAAATTCCAGATCCAGATAGCTTCCCTGAGGAATTCTGGCCAACAGTTAAGGAAGAAATAATACCAATACTACACAAACACTTTCAGAAAATTGAACAGGAAAGAATATATTGCAAAGACATTGCAATAAAAGAAAATTACAGACCAATATTCCTCATGAACATAAATGCAAAAAGATTTAACAGATTCCAACAATATAAAACAAATGATAAAACATTATGACCAAGTAGAGTTTACCTCAGGAATGTAAGGTGGGTTTAACATTTGAAATCAATCCATGTAGTTCATCATTTAACATATAAAAAGAAGAATCATAGGATCATCTCAATAGATGAAATAGAGAAAAAGCATTTCACATAATCCAACATTTATTTCTGATAAAAACTCTCAGTAAACTAGGAATAGAAAGGCACTTCCTCAACTTGATAAAGAGAAACTACAAAAAAACCTACAGCTAACATTCACTTTGCATGTTTTCCTCCTAACATCTGGAACAAGGTGAGGATGTCTTATCTCAGCATTTCTATTGACCATTGCAAGGGAGGTTTTAGTCAGTGTACTAAGGCAAGAAAAAGAAATAAAAGATATAGATTGGAAGAAATAAAAGTATCATAATTAGCAGAAGATAAGATCATCTACATAGAAAATCCATTAAGACCACAAAAAAGCAGTTATAACTTACTGAGTTTATCGAGGTTGCAGGATGCAAGATCAACATAGAAAAATCAATTGTAATTCAATATATTGGCAATGAGTAATTGAAAATTAAAATTAAAAATGTCCTTTACAGTAGCATTGAAATGGGATAAATCTGTTTCAAGATATGTAAGACCTGCATACTGAAAACATTGCCAAGAAATTTTAAAAGATATGAATAAATATGTTAAAACTCAATGTTTTTAAGATATCCATTCTATCCAAACTGATCTATTGATTCATTGCAATCCCAATCAAAATCCCATTGGCTGTTTTTGTAGAAAATAACAAGCTGATTATACAATTTATGTAGCAATACAAAAGATGTAGACTAGACAGAACTTAGAAAGAAAAGAATACAATCTCAACAATCTCTTTCTTTTAGAAAGAAAAGAACATGAATAAAGAACTGACACCACCTGATTTCAAGACTTCTTATGAAGCTAAGTGTGGTGTTGAGTCGAGGGACAAAATAAATCAATTAAATAGAGTCTGAAATTGTCTCACATTTTTAACATAAAACTAATTTTTGACCAAGGTGCAATGGTATTTCAGTGGAGAATGGATAGTCTTGTCAACAAATGGTGTTAGAACAAGTAGATATACATATGCAAAAGTAAATTTAAAAATTTAACTTTGATTCATCCATACCTCCCAAATTTTCAAAATTTAACTGTAAATGGATCATAGACCTAAATGTAAAATTGAGAATTATAAAACTTTAGAGGAAAACATAAGAGAAATCTTTATGACATTGGACTAGGCAATGATATATTAGATACACCAACAGCATGATCCATTAAAAAATATATCAGTAATTTGGACTTCACCAAAACTAAAAACTTCTCTTCCAAAGACACTGTCAAGAAAAGGAAAAAGACAAGATACACACTGATAAAGGACTTGTATGCAGAATACATTCTTTCAGATTTCAATAAGAAAAACAACCTAGTTAAAAAAAAATCAACAAATCATTCAAAAAGGTCCTTCACTAAAGAAAATACATATAGGGCAAATAATAGGAATAGATGTTCAATGTCATTAGTTCTTGGGGAGATATAAATTAAAACCACAATAAGAAGCCACTACATACCTACTAGGATAGCTAAAATTAAAAAGACTGTACCAAGTGTTGATGAGAATATGAAAGAAATGGAACTTTCATACATGACTGGTGAGAATGTAAAACAGTACAACCACTTTGGAAAACATTTTGGCATTTCCTTAAAATATTAAACACAAATCTAATATATAATCCAGTCATTATACACATATTTTCCCAAAAGAAACCATAATTCCTTACAAAGACTTGTATACAAATGTTCAGAGAATGTTTATTTGTAATAGCAAACACTGGGGAAAAAAAGCCAAGTGTCCATCAACAGATGAATGGATAAAGTGGTGTATCTAATGGCATAATATTTTGTAATAAACGGGAATGAACTATTGATGCATACATACATGAATCTCAAAATGATGTTCAGTGAAAGTAGTGAAAGAGTACTGTTATGATTCCATTTATATAAAATTTCAGAAAAGGCAGTCTTGTGACAGAAAAGCATTAATTGCTTGGGGAACAAGAGAAGGGATTACCAAAGGGCTTTTTCTGCTTGGAACTTGGAGTGATGGATCTATATTTACCTTAATTGCAGTAATTTCATGGATATATAAATGTCAAAACTTATCCAATGATCTACTTTAAAGGTGTATTTTTTTGGTCACTTTTACCTCAATAAAGCTACTATAATCATACAAAATGAACGCAATTGAGTAGGTCTCCTGTTAATCTTACTGGTGCTTACGCCATTAGACAAAAGCCACACCCACAAAGCCCTTTGCTGTAAGTCCTGTACCTTCTGTTGAGGGTTGAAGGATAACACCCTTCTATGAGGACCTTAGACGCAACTCTTTCAATATTCGTAATTCAAACCAAACCATTCGACTTTGGAATTAAGAGTTTTATTTATTTGTTCTTTTACTGGGCTCTGCTATTACCACAAATTTTGACTGCAGCCAAAGATAGCATTTGACTGCACACATATTTAATCTTCCTAGTATTTTTTTTTGTGGGGGGCTGGTCAACTTTTAACTGGTTTAGTGATGGATGAATTAACATATATCATTATTTTTCTTGACTTGTATTTTGTGGTCCTCCTATATTGTATCGTCTTGAGGATTATTTCAAAGCCATACTCCACAACTATTGAATTAAAATATTGGGAATGGAGAGGAAACTTGGACCAAAGCAAAGCTCCCTGAAGAGCAAAATCCATTCAATGTGGGTGTGAAATCATTGTAAATAGGATCTTTTGATTAAGTTACTTCAGTTAAGGTGTGGCCCACCTCAATTAGGTTGGTTCAAAATCCTGTTACTGGAGTGTTTTATTAGTGGAATGAAATTCAGACAGATAGCCTTGGGAAGCAAAAAGCTGAAATTCAACAGAACCAGGAAGAGAATGGAAAGGCCAAGAGAAACTGCCATGTGCATTGTCATGTGACAGGAGCCCAGGACCAAGGATTGCTGGCAGCCTGTCCTAGAATGCCAGTCTTTGGGAAAAAATCACCACCTTGATGCCTTGCTTGGTTTGGTCTTTCTCTTAGCCTTAAAACTGTGAGCAAATAAATTCTCATTGTTTAAGTCAATCCATCACATGGTATTTCCTTGAGGAGCCAAGGAAACTAAAACACACTATATACAAAAATTAACTCAAAATGTATCAAAGACCTAAATTTAAGGACCAAAACTACAAAACTCACAGAAGAAAGCATTAGGGAAGCATATTCAGAACCTTGTGTTAGACCAGGGGTTCTTAAACAAGTGTCCATGGAAAGATTTCAGGGATTCCATGAGCTTGAATTGAAAAAACAAACTTGATTAGATGTACAACATGATACGTGTGTTGCCTTGTCAAATATACCAGTGATGTTTTTATTCAAGATAAACAACAGTCTGCACGTTGACATGTTTTTAAAAATTTAACTTTTCTATATTTTTGATGTATTGCATTATTTAATGTGTTAAGAAGCACATATGGATAGTATTATATTGTTGTTTTTTTTTATTTTAGTAACTATTTCAATATATATAACTGATTTCCTTTGTAATTTTATTTTTTGCATTTAAAAACATTACTTTTGTGGGGACGTGTGGGTGTGATATATTTATTAGTACACAGTAAAAAAAAAAATCATTCAACGCCCACAGATACAAATGAAGTCTACTATAGCTTCCCAATTCAGCTGTTTTCAAGATTAAGATGTTTATCAAAAACAATATATTATTTATTAAAGCTTTTAGACATTTTATTCGTAACAGAAAAATTAATTTTTACACATGTATATACAAAAGACATTTATTTCCTTACACTGACACATAAAGATACAGGAATATTTACATACGCACAAAAATATTAAAACAGACAGACACCAGAAATAACAAGCAAGATTTCACAAAGGCTTTTTTGGGGGGGAAACATACACTCAAAAGGAAATTTAAGAAAGGTAACAAAACATTTAAATTAACATACTCCAGAAGTTGATATTTCAATTGGTATTAATTTGGTGAGGCAAATAAAATGTCCCAAATGACAGTAATCAATATTTAAATTTAAGATTGTGTAGGTAAAATTACATGACCTTTCTGTACCTTAAAATTGAATCAATTATATTTTACCCGCTTAATTACAAATATCAGATAACTGCCTAACCAGTTTTCCTTTTTTCCTAAAATATTACTTAATTTCTCTGATTTATAGTGACAATTTTATATTTTTTCACATTAAATTATAAAATATTTTAAGAGATTGTGTACCCTCTATAAAGAGGGCAAAAAACCCCCACAATACACTGATTTCAACATAAAACTGAAAATAACAATACATTTATTTTTATTTAGTATTTTTTAAAAATTAAAACCTAATATCTAACTAACCTTCATGGCCAGTTCCAATTGATTTAATAAGATTACAATCTTCTTAAATTCTGTTTGCTTTTTTTAGTGCCAGGTGGAGGTCCCATTTTAGAGCTGGCTTTTAGGGGCTTGCCATTAGAACAGTCTTTGGTAGTATGATAATTACACAGACATTTTGTACAATAATCAAATCCACAGCTCTCCCGTTTGCATGTTGCCCGTTGTAAATAGCAATCATATTTTGCAGGTGAATTACAGCGAATACAGGCTTTGAGGCTTTCGTTTTTTTTCAAAGTCTTAGCCACCTAGAAAGAAAAAATCCACAAACTTGAGTAAGTACTGAATGTCATTTAGTTAATCAAACTAAGAAGGCCATACTGACAGCATGAATAAAGAAATATGAAAGTACTAATGTTAAACATAAGACAAGTCCTGCCATTAAGGAGCTTTCAAAATATATTTTCAAATATTCTTTTACTTCAAGAATGCAATTTATATGTCAATGCCTAACTTAAACGGTCACTTTTTCTAGTCTTCCCAATCTCACTAAGTTGGTTGCTCTTTCACTTCTAGTTCTCTTTTGAACCTTTTAATAAATGACCCATATATATATGCAATTTATTGATAAAACAAAAAATTACCTCAGAGAACTCATTGTGTCGACTGTACGTAGAACCTTCCTGATTACCTTGACTGGATAAGTTGGTTCGGGTATCTTTTTTGGGGAGAGTCTGGACTGCTGATTTTTGAACAGAAGCTAAAGCTGTTCTGAATGTAACATATTCTCTGGTTGAAGCATGTGGTGAAAACTTAATGCTGTTTTTCTAATTAGGAAAAAAAAGTTTTAGCAGGACTTAATACTTTCATTCCTATATTTTCAATAACTAGGCTTTTTTATTGTTTATATATGCAAAAAGGAAAAACTTGCTTTAACAGACACAACTATATTTAGACATTTTAAACTAATAACTAACACTTATTGACAGAAATTGTGAACTAGAAACTGTGGAAAAGCACTTTAAATGTTTACTTTACACCTAATACATGATTTATAAATGTATTACTGACAGAACAAAAGATCATTCTCACTGCCAGTAGATGGCAGTAGTCACTTTTAAAGTGCCACCTCAGTGTTATCAACAGATTTAAAAACAAGCTTTCAGATTAGGAGATTTTTCATTAATACCAGTTTATCAGTGAACTTGGAGAATTTTGGCAATACTCGTCTAAAATTACACAGCTATTGAGTAGGAGCACCAAAATTTCCTCTTCGGTCTGTCCAATTCTAAGGTCTGAACTTTTTTTTTACTCAAAAATGATTTTATTCTCATAGGAAGTAATTTACACATTTAGAGAATTGACTTCATTAGGAGATGATTTCTAGGATTAATGTGAAACTGTCCCTGATTACACAGATGCATGAATAAGAGGACTAATGTAGCTCCAAAAATGCTGTATAAATTCTGGCCCAAGATAGTAAGGATGTTTTAGTTTGTACAGGGAAAAATATTAAATCATAAGACATTTTATTACAATAAATAGAGCATCCTATCCTTGCAGTGCATTGTAATGAGTATAAATCAAGGATTCTTTTTTTTTCCCTTAAAGAAAACATTCACCAATTCCTTATAAACTGGATCTAGTAATATTTTACTAGAATGCTGCATTATCTTGGTTGACTCTAAACTTTCTAACCTTTCCCTTTCAGTCTTCTTTATGGTTTCTGCTAATGATTACCTGTGGCCTGAACTTTTAATTATGTATTGACTTTGATTCTCATAAATACCTCCAAAGTTAAGTATTTTGGAATAAATACTCAATAAAAAGTTTGGAATAAATACTTAATACAAAGTTAAGTATTATTCCCTCTTACATGAAGCTTTTCAATATGTTGATAATTTACTGTTTCTCTGGCAGCTGAAAATACTTTTATATACCACCTATTTCTTTATAACTTAGAAATGCAAATGAAACAGCATTTCCAAAGGTTAGAAAACACATACACACAAATGGCAACCAAGATGGGCTATATGATCAACTCTCACTACCCAAGAATTCAGTAATTTTGCCATTGTTACTTTTGGACATTTCTAAAGATAAGAGAGCATTAGCAGTGTATTTTAAATTGAAAACATCAACTGCAAAGACTTACAGTAACTCTTTGAATTGCTTTATTATACAACTGGAATGCCCTTTTATCATCTTCTAGAATCTTTTTCCAAGCTGTGCTCACTTTAGCCACACTAAAAAAGTAAATGGTATAAAGGAAACAATTAAGCATTACAATGAGGCAAGATGAACATATTATAGAAACATTACCAGTACAAAAAAAGAAACTTCTATCAGCAATGGTTCTTACAGCTGGCTGGACATTAGAACTCCCTGGGGCATTTAAAAGTTAAAGATTCCCCATGCTTTGTCATTTTGATTTAACTGGTCTAAAATGGGGCCTAGGGTTCTGTATTTTTAAAGAGCTTTTCATCAAGTAATTCTAAGTGTATGTAGGCTTAAGAACCACTGCTTTGTACTTAATATTTTTTAAATAATAACTGCAAACCTCAAATAAGTAGCTTCCATTGTATATATACCATGTTAGCAGTATATTTGGTGAAAGTTGTACACAAATTTCAAAGTACTCTAAGATACACTGCTATTAGCAGAAATCAGTTTTAAAAGTCTATGTTAGTTAATAGAAAAAGTAGAACCCGTGATGATTATCCCTGAAGAAGCTAGGCAACAATAAAAATATTTACTACATTTTTGTTTTATTTTAGCTGTTTCATAAAGATAAATGTAAAGTCACACTTGCAAAGAGCACCACTAAATAACTTTTTAATAAGCCAAAAAGGAACCCAGGTGAGTTTAATCCAATCTAAGCCAATAATGTGTATAGTTATCTTAATTCTCATGGTACCTCAAACCTGATTTTCCTTGGTGGAATGAGGGAGACTAGAATTAGGTTCCTAAGCAACAGATCCCTGTGTGTGGGTCTCTACGGTTTAATCAATCACTGCTAAGCCTGTGAGAGTCCTACATCCAAAAGGACCTAAAAAGTTCTTTTATACTTTCAGGTATGACAAAAACAGTAATGCATATTGGACCTGTAGGCTGTAACTAGGCTATTGTTTTATAGCTAAGCCTGATAGACGTAGCTTACATGTTAAAAATCTCAGAACTAAAAGAACAAATATCTCAATCTAATAGAAATATAAATTTTTACTAGTAGAGATATGAAATTTGAAATGACTGGATTAAATGCACACTTTAAAATTTATCTTTCATCTAGTGGCATACAGAGGGTAAAATACCAATTAGGCAAAGTAACTTCCTCAATTAAATACTATGAAAGTCTACCCTACACCAGCCTTTGCATGAGCTGATGGTGCTAAGCCATCTAACAAAAGTGTTCAGTGGATTATACTAATATACTCAAAGCAACAATACTTACTTGATTAAGTCCATACCACTAAGCTGTGCTAAAATATTTGCTAAGAGATGTTTGAGTCCTCTTCGAAAGAATTCACTGAGAATATCTACAAATTCTAGGCCCATTTTTCTGCCAATTATATTCTGTAATCTAAAATTTCCACTGCATATAATTCTCTTCAGAATTTCTCGATCTACCTTAGGATTTCGCTTGGCAGTCTTTTTTAATGTTGAACAAACCATTTTTTCAAAATGAAGAACCGGCAGCAAGTTTTTGTTGGGATATTGGTCTGGGCTTTGTGTCTGTAGTAGGCAGGAATATGGACTGTCACTGTAGTTTTCCACCAGGGAGAGGCTACCCTCTTCATGTTCATTAAGGATACTTTGTTGAGAAAATGAGGAATAGCCACTGTCTTCATAATGTCTAATGGTCTCTAACTCTTCTATTTCATTTGAACCATTAAACATTTGTTGCACATGTTGGTTTTCCTTGTTATGTAAAGGCTTGCCTTCTGTTTCAAGTTCTACACTCCTGGGACTCACAATTGGTGATCCAATATATGATAACCTTTCATAGTCTTTAATGTAGTCTTTACAAGAATCTTCCAAATATGCAGGAGTACAGGAACCTAGTCTTCCATCACCATCAGGTTTTACTGGTTTAAGTCCAGAATGAACATGGTTACACTTAAAATCACACTTCATTTTGACAGAAAGAGTGGTATTTTCTTCTTTATAACCTACAAAAAGAAGATAACATTTACTTCTTAATAGCACAATTTCCACATATCCCTACTTCTTAAATTGGAGCACACATAGATTTAAGAACTTAACATTCTCTCAGCACCTGCATTTGCCTACACAGCTATAAAATTACCTAAGTTTAAATGAGGTGACAATAACACAATAAAATATTACTTACATATAATAATAAGTATGTATGTCTTATTCTTTAAAAGGTACATTAGAACAGACTGCTTTTGGATCTGTGTAACTATAACATGACTATTAAGGACTTTATCTGATTGACCAAAAAGTAGTGGAAAAGGGGTCTTAATAAATATCTGTCCTTAAAGAACAAAGGAGAAAATGTGATGCAGCAAGACTGAGTTCTGAGGTCAAAGTTATCCTTATGGTTAATCACAAATACTCCTAGAATCAGTGTTTCTACCCTGGACTTGAAATGGCACTATAATTACCTTTGACTAATTTGTCTTAACTAATAGTTAAGACCAGTGGGGTAGGAGCATGTATAAGGGTCAAAACAATATTAATAAAAGCAACAAACAAGATTTACTTATTATTTAAACATTTACTATAAGCCTTTAAATAATTAAGAAATCTGTAAGCTTGGAGAAAAGGACTAAGACAATACGTTTAAATACCTCTAAGTTAGAGTCTACCTGAAATTCCACACTCTAAGTTTTATTCTTAGTGCTCTGGGTGACAGTCTGATATGTTTTGTTTTTTTTTTCCCCTCATATCAGCTTTTTTATAATAGCCAAAAACTACAAACAACTAAAATGTCCTTCAATAAGTGAATGGTTTAGACAAACTGTGGTACATCCATACAATACTGCTCAACAATAAAAAGGAACAAACTACTGATACAACTTGAATGGGCATTATGTTGAGTGAAAAATCCCAGCCTCAAACAATCACATACTGTATGGTTTCATTTATGGAACATTCTTGAAATGACAAAATTATAGAGATGGAGAAGAGATTAGAAATGATGGGAGCAGGAGTGGTGAGTGTAGCACGAGGGGGAGCTTTGTGTGGATGGAAGAATATCGTATCTTGATTGCAGTGGTGGCTACACAAATTTAGATGTGTTAAAATGGCATAGAACTATACACACACATTGTACCGGTATCAGTTTCCTTGTGTTGATATTGTACTATAGCCATTAGGGGAAACTGGGTCTAGTGGACTTTGCACTATCCTTGCAACATCCTGAGAAGTTAATTATTTCAAAATTAAAATAAAGAAATTCACTGGCTGTCTCTTCTTGTCTTCACTCATTTCATTATTATTACTGAAAATAATTTTGCTGTTTAGAAGACTAGAAGCAGCAAAAATAATCTGTTCCAGGTACCAAATATTCTAGGTATGCTGCTGAACATACTTAAGAGAAGTGAATGCGTATGTCCACCAAAAGACATGAACAAGAATGTTCACAACAGCTTTATTCATAAAAGTCCCAAACTGAAAATAACTAAAATGATGTTTAAGGTGTTTTACTACCCTATTGGATAATAAACTCAAGTACAAGGGCATCGTTGCCTTATAACTTGCCTAGTATGTGCTAGAAACTCTATTATCTTTAATTACTGAACAGATTTCTCATCACCAACCAATTAATCAAATGGTTCAGCTACCAATAAGATTGTAAATAAGGATGACACTCCAAACAGTACAAAATCAGATATAAGCATGTGAGGGTGGTAGAGCAGTGAATGCGAGCTACCATTCAAATGTTTAAAATAATTTGAGGGGGGATGGATGTGGCTCAAATGGTTGGGTGTCTGTCTCCCATATGGAGGGAGCTGGGTTTGATCCCCAGGACCTCCCAGTAAAAAACAAATAAGTATAATAATTTGAGAGCATATTGCTTAAAATTTTCAATACTTGGGAGTCTGGGGAAACTTGCTTTGGATGTGTAAATTAAATATAAATATGTGTACTGGGCTCCGATATAAAATGTACTTGGTACACAGGATAAGAATAAAACGGAAAAATAAGTTATGACTATTCACAAATCATGCATTTATTGATATTATTCATGAGAATTCATAATTATTCATTAAAACTTAAGCTTCGGGGAGCAGATGTAGCTCAGCGGTTGAGTGCCTGCTTCCCATGTATGAGTTCCTGGGTTCAATTCCCTGTACCTCCTGAAAAAAAAACCTTAAGCTTCAAGAAAGCCAAAGACTTATTGAAAGCAGAGAAATCAATTAATTTATTGTAATAAATTCCAGCCTTCACCATTGTGAGTTTTCAGTTGGTCTTGAGGCCCCTTTGTCAAACTTTTTTATTTTAAATCATTCCTTACTTCTGGTACTAAGAGATGCTCCAGGCTCATCCTGTATTTTCCTTATTCCAGTGCTGGTTCCTTTTATTGGAGAATGGTATTAGAAACCAATATCTGGGCCTTGGTTATAGACTTAGTTTTAAAATGCGAAATGAATGTTATGTACTTTTGATCTCTACAACCACACTGCAAAATAAGTTGAAGAACTACTTTTAAAAAGGTAGCTAAGGTAGCTGAAGCAGACCAACAGACTAGAATTTATTATGTTTCTTAACTGGTCTAATGCTTTCCAATTTCCAAGTTTTCTTAAATAAGCTGGGAAATGTATGTATTCATATAGTTGATCTAATATTCCAAAAGAGAAAACATTACATGATTTCAAGAACTCTTCAACTACACAGATGAGGGTTGAGTCTAGTTCTGTCACTTCATTCATTTATCCAATGCCCATTTAGTAACAGGGTTGGGGAAGGGGAAGATGTTAGTCAGGTATGATCTTCTAGAGGTGGCATTCTGAGATCTGAAAGTCTTGTGAAATTCTGGTGGAAGAGTTTCAGAAAGAGGGAAATGCAAGGAGCAAGGAAAAGAGTATGTCTGCAACTAGTGGGCTAGGGAGAGAAAGGTTGAAAAGTAAGTCTATAGGCTTGGCAGGGTAGGCTGGATTTTAGTTAATATGCAATAAAGAGCCTTTGGGGTTGCAAGCAGGGGAGAGAAATTTGGTTTAAAATTTTTAAAAAATTATCAGCAGTTAGGGAGAATGGATTGTAAAAAGATAAAAAGCAGAAGCAGGGAGGTTGTAAGGAATGTTTATCATAGGAGTCCTGAGAGTTGGGTAGCCTGGAATAGGATGAATGCAGTGGAAATGAAGATAAAAGGAAGACAATACATTCCACACAGAAGTCTACATTTCAAAATATTATATACTTCCCCAATAGAAAGCATGGATTTAGGATTCAGAAAGATCCAAGTGCAAATGAAAATCTTTGCTCAGTCTTTTGCCTAGATTTTGACCTTAGAACATTCCATTAGTCTCCTTTTCTCTACAATGGAGATACACACATGCATACTATTAGCTACCTCAGAGAAGTTGTTGTAAAGACTGAACATACTGGACTTTTTAAACCTATCATTTACCAGCTTCACAGTCCAATCATGAAAAGTGGTATTATAGTTAACTATACAAAGTTTTACCTTCCATGTAAATTTCCAATAGACAGGACACACCATATAAAAAACTGTAGTTAAAACCAGGCTACAGTGCTTAAAAACCTTCCTAATTCCTTTCTAATGTTAATTAAATTCTACCTTCTCCAATACCTACACTGCCCAACTTTATGCCTAGCCATTCCTTCCATTAAGACTTTGAAGAGAGGCCATATGGCATGTGGTCATAAACAGCAGATCAGCCATAATCTGTAAGAGAAAATTTTTAGAAAAGTGTACCTTTAAAAATATTTGGATGCAATTAATTTATTTCATTTTTTCAAACCTGTAAACACGGAAGGATAAAAATCCAAGATACAGCTGAGAAGCAGGGTAATAAATACTACTGGAATTTTATAAAACCATCAAGCTTCAGAATTTCACAGGGACACTGATGATTCAGGATCTTCTATAAAGATTCTTAACCTGTTGAAATTATTTTTCTCTCGAGTCTTCGATTCCTTTTCTAATGAAAGGGGTATCTTTCAGGGTTTAACTATTACAAAATCGAATTACCACTAAACGAAATTCTGGATCTCTTTTAGAGATGGCAACGAAGAGGATAAAAATAAGAGTTAATTTTAGTGCCTTTCAGTCTATTCAAGTTTGAGAGTCAAAGAAATATCTAATTATTCAGGGGCACAAGGGAAAAAATCCAATCCTTCAATTCTTACAAATTCAGAGAAATATGGGCAAATTCACGGTTTTGTATTAAAAAGGGCTTTTTTCTGCCCTTCTCTTTTGACTCCAGGCCCTGAAGCTGAGTTACTGGACAGAGGGGGGGAAAAAGAGGAAAATTAAAGTTTTTATTTGGGCGTCCCAATTGAGCTTGGTCCGATGGGGGGATCCCTCCATTTGGCGGGAGTGGGGAGGAAGACTGGAAATCCTGAGGGGTCGGAGGGATGGCCCCTCAGGGCGCGGGACAGGCAGAGGCGGGAGATAACCGCGAGCACGATCTCCCGCGCCCGCCTGCAAGGCTGAGGCGAAAAGTCGGGGCAATTCACCTCGGATCTGAGGGTGCAGGGCAGATACGGAAAAGGGGCACGGGGAGTAGGGGGTCAGGCACTCGGACCACCTGGGGGCCCCAGGTTCGGGGCCTGACAGGGCGGGAGGCCGCGTGGGGGAGGGGAGGGGGCGTTTGGCGCCTATTTAAGGGGGTGGGGAGAGTGGTCTTGCGGGAAGGCAGGGAGCGCCCAGGAGGCCGCGACCTCCCCTCCCAAGGCGCCGAGCTCAGGCTGGCGTGGCAGGAGCGAAGCTCAGCCGCCACCCCGCCTCAGCACACCGGGGCCCGCTCCCCGAACCCCGGAGCCGCCGCCCGCCCCGGGACCCAGGCGGGCCGCACGCTCGGGTTCAAGGGGGCTCGACTCGGGCTCGCAGGTCCCCCCTCAGCCCTGGCCCTCCCGGAGCCCCCCGCCCCGCGCCCTCTTCCCCTCAGCCCCTGCTGTCCCGCAGCCCCCCGCGCTCTCCCCTCACTCACCGCCCGAAGCCCGCGGGCGCCCGGCGGCTGTCAAGGAGAGCGGTCGCGACGAGCAGCTGCAGGGCCGCTGGCTCATCCCAGGGCTGTGGGGTCTGCTTCCCAGGAAAGGAACAGTGATGCGGACCGCGGAGCCGACCCACCGATTCACAGGGCCTTACAGCCGTGTCTTCCAAAAGGCGCCAGCTGGTACTTTTAAAATCTTTGAATTTGGTGCCCAAATTCACGCCGGCCAATGGGGACGCGTCGCTCTCACGCGCGAGCCAATAGGAAGGCGGTGGGAGGAGACACCTGCGTCAGAGCCCAATACGCGGCGCCGGAGGCGGGGCCGAGCCGCCAAGGCCCACCCCTCCGTCCCAGCCGGCTCCGCACGTCCGGGAAGATGCTCAGGCCAGGGGCGGGGCCGGGTGGGGCCTTGGGGCTGGGAGGCCACCGCCCGCCGCACGTGGAGGAGTTCTACCACGCATGCGCACAGCTTCCACGCTGCCATCTGCGGTCTTTGGAGCGGGCCTCTTGAGCCTTGATTGCAGCCTGAAGCCAACTCCGGTCTCCGTCTGCAGCTCTCCGACGGGTGAAAAGAGCTGCCTACTTTCTTCGATCATCTCCCAAGTGGTAGGTCGGTGAGCAGCGACGCTGGGCGGCCGGGAATCCAAGCTTTCCGGAAGACGAGCCCTCCCCCAAGCCTGCTTACCCCGCCTCTTTAGGATTTACGCGCGCACTCCTGGCTCCCTCCTAATTTGGCCCCGCCCCCTCCCCTGCTTCTGCGCAGGCTCCTTTGGTGGGCGGTGGGTACCCAGTTGGCGGGTTGGCGCTTGCGCACTGGGGTCCCCCGCGTTTCTCTCGGGAGGGGAGAAGAGTGGCCCTGGTGGGTGGGGCCGTTTCTACCCGCGCTTGCGGACGCCGAGCGGCAGTATCAGCCACTGGAGTGGCGGGAGGCCCTCAGCCGAGTGGCCACTGAGCTTTCGGTGGGAGAGGGTGGACTAGAGAGTCACTTCTTTTTCCTAAGCGCCTTATTTTTACTTTCAACTACAGTTCTTCAACCACCATTATTTGTATGGAAGTTAAGTTTATTGTGTTTATATCCATGCCTCCTGGGTTTTTGTTTCTTTCCTTTAAGGGCCATTCTCAACAGTAGCCTTCCTACCGAAAAAAAAAAAAGCTCACCTGGAATCCAGTTGCGGTGGGAAATCCAGTCCCCCGGCCACTCTGGGCTGGAGACTCCTGGCTTAGTGCATGCTTTTCTTGTGGTATTGTGGTGGAGGAATAGATATCAGTTAAGTGATGACAAATTGTATAGTATTATTAGTCAAACTGATCTTTCCACTAGTTGTGTATGAACTTAAGCTGTGACGGTGCATTCCCTCGACTCAACTTTTGGCCCCAGTACAGTGAAGTTATAGAACCTAAACTGCCAAAAGCCCGAATCGTTCGTTGTATTTTGCTGTTTTCCGTCTTTCTATTTGCTCTTCTGCATCCTCTGGGAGAGTTGGTACTTGGTTTATATTCAACTCAGTTTCAGTTCATTTGGGGGCAAATCCTGTGCGAGGCAGGGCAGGGATTAAGGAGGCAAGGCTGGGATTAGTGCATGTTGTGTAAATGCAGGATGGATATAGTCTTTATGCAAAATTGTGATATTTAGTTCATCGTGGGTTTTTTGTATTTTTAAAAATTTCATTCAAATAGTATTTATCTTGACTACTGAAACTTTTGGCCCTTCATGAAATTTTATGCTTGAGACATATGCTTTACTCACCTTAATCTAGTCTAACTCTGGAGCGAGGTCCTGGAGATAGAGTTGAAAAGACAAAGTCCCCTTCAGGGAGTTTACATACTAATGGGAAAGAAATTAACAAACAATGTAAGTTATTTGAAAAATAAAACAATATAGTGGGGATAGAGAGTGGAGAGTGCACATATGCTTGTGTCTTTCCAGAAAACGCCACGCACCCTCGGTGGATCCCCGCTCGACTCATCCGTCCCGCGCCTGACCTGCCCTCCAACCGCGAGAGCACCTAAGCTTTTCGTCTTCCGTGTGGATTTGTTACTTGCTTCAAGGTCCTCGGACTAGAACTGCCGCGCAACGCATCTCTCAAATCCTCGCATTCGTATCGTATATTCGACTGCTAATTCTATAACATGTCCATAATATTCTCTCTACCCACAATCATCACCCTTACCTCCTTCCTACTAAGTGCCGTTTCAGCTGGACAGGCCAACAACCCTCACCAACCTTATAAGTGGACGCTCACTAGATGGGAAGATTCAGTAATCTTACAAACTAACATTTCTGTCTCTCCCAGCTTCAGTGCGCCAATCAGTAAACTCTTCTATAAGGCGTCACTTAGGGATGGTAAGCCTGGTTATATCGACCTACAAGATGTTTACTTTTGCCCCGGCTCCACCCAAGGACGCTCTTATTGCAATCAGCCTGCCCATTACTTTTGCGCATACTGGAATTGTGTTACAATAGCTACCGGCTGGACAGCTCCGGTCAAAGATCAATTCCTCACGGTACAGTTTGTGCCCTCCGG
>JAQZBX010045187.1:0-21144 GCA_029593785.1 Cabassous unicinctus
GTGTGTGTATATATATATATATATAAACACTGGCTAATTGGGCTGGAATGGCTTTGAGATGATGCCAGGTGGAAGAGGCTTGAACATGCATCAAAACTGCTAGAAGCAGGATCATAATAATCAGAGACAAGCTCACTGGACTAGAGTATTTGTTAACCTTCAATTTTCCATAATTTTTTGACAGACACTAAGCAAAGAGAAGGCAATACATGATAAGTTACCTTCATTCTGAAAGCAAATTTCATCTATCATTATCTCTTCTTCCACCTCATCTGAATTCCAATTTCTTATTCAGACACCTTAGGGATATGATTTTACTCTTTTGCATATGGAGACTAAAGACTGCCTGCATTTCCTGAACTGCATTACAAATAGCTGTGTTGCAAGCTTATGTGAATATGTGGGATTGTTTAGCCAATATGTCTTTATTTCATTTTTAATTTCATTGACTGATTATTCAAGTTCTCCCTTGTGTTTTAGCCATGTTGTTTTTAATCACTTTTATTTTAGAATATGTCCATTTTGTGTAAACATAGATCAAATCAACTTATTACACTTCCAAGTTCCAATTTTTCTTTTTTTAAACTTCGTATTGATTCATTTTCTAACAGCATATATGCTTTCTTGTGTGCCAAGTGTAACAGATACTCAGTTACTTAAAAAGATTTCATATCTTTTCTGACTCTTCCATCTCCATTCCTCTTATATTTATTTAGTCACAAATCCCTTGAATTTGACCCCTGAAATATCTTTCCAATATCCCTCCATCTCATTCACTTCTTGGAGTCAGAAACATTTCTGAGTTGTGGCAATACATATGAAGTAACATTTTAGAAAATTGATTTAGGAAACTTTTTAAACAGATCTTTTTCCTTTTAGGTTAAGGCACATAGATTTCCTAACAAGCTCTAAAACAATTTCACCTGTATTCAAATTCTTTGACAATAAGACTGAAAAAAATTTAGTTATTTTCTGCTTTCCTAATTTAAGAGGAAAAAAATTTTAGTGAATACATAGTTTTATTTACCCAGTGGTTTTCAGACTTGATTGATCATGAAGACTGAAGAAGAATGTACAAGAAAGAAGTAGCTATATAGCTATATAGAGAAAATGATACTGAACAGGCAACAAAGATGAAGAGAGGGACTTAGCTGTTGATTTCCTCAAGATGTAAGCAGTTTTATACCTTGTTAAGAGCTGTATAGTGAATTGATTGAAACTCTCTTGGAATAGACTGACACGAAAATAAGTGATTATGAAATAGAGTCAGTAAGAACAACATTTTTACAAAGTGTTGGGAACAGGTAAATAGGACAATAGTTCAAGAGGAACTAGAGAAAAGGGAGTTTTTTGTTGTTTGCTTTGTTTTATTTAATGGATATATTAATTGCAACTGTTTTTCCTCTTATGAGGCGTGATCATCAGTTGTGTTTGCCGGAAGGTTTTTGAGAAAAGAAAAGTTTTGGAAATTGTCATTTTCAAAAGATTAAATTTACTGGATAGGTATGGTGGGGTTTTCTTAGGGTTGGGAATCCATTAGAGATTTGGGAGATATATTGAAACTGGGTCCAGTTGGCCTGATTCTGTTGTTTTGGCATTGACTTATTAGGTGCAGGTGCAGAGGACTCAAATAATCGTGTTTAATGACATTAGAGTTTTGCCAAGTGAATGACACAAAAGATAGGAAGGGGCAAAAGAGAATTTTTGCAAAGAAGAGTTATATTGCTGATCTTGGAATCTAGGCTGTCTAAAACAGAATGTGAGGGCATGATTGGTAGTGAACAATGGATCAAAGATCCCAATTAAATCTTCAAATTGCTATCATAGGAATCCTAGATTAAATGATCCAATGTCAGACAAGTTGTTATTGTGTGAGATAATTAGGCTATATAACCATATATCTTAAGATAGTTGAGAATATGAACTCAACCATAGTCAACTGTACGTTAATGCAAATTTGTACAAAACATTATTGTCACTTCTAACATCCGTAGAAGTCTGAGTCTTTTGGGTAAGCTTAGAATCAAGGAGTCATCAAATTATAAAGCTATTGAATATTTGATGGAAAATGTTTCTTGTACAAATATTTTCAATACTTATCTCATTGAAGTATCGTTCTACAAGATTCTTAATGGTTTAGTAAGCAGAGATAGAACCTGGAAATAAAATATATAATATTCATTTGCATTCATTTAAGATGAGTATTACATTCTTGATATTTTATATATTAAAAGTGAAGTCTTTATGTCATTTTGGTAAATTAAAACACATTTAAATATAAAGAGATTCACTTTCAAATTGATTTGACCAAACCTTCTTGTGGTCTTAAGGCTCTTAAGCTTTTCATACCTGTAAGTGTGTGTTTACTTGTGTGTATGTTTTCAGAAAACCTGAAAGTGGTGCAGATAATGTAACATCCAATAATTTCAGTTATTTTTCAAGAACATAATGTAGACCATGTATAGAAGAATATATACCAAATTGCATGGACCAAAATTAATATATAAAAAGAATGAGGAAATTAATCACTTTCAGGAAAAGGTGGTATGATGGTTTCTGTGGATTTGCTCCTTCCTTTCTTGTTTTCTGCTGGAAACCTAATAGCTACATTGCCCAGTGGAATAAGTTTTCTGCTAACTTTGTGAAATGAAGAGGATTTAAAGGGGAATAAAAGAATATACATGCAGAGGGGGTGTAGCTCAGTAGTTGAGCACCTGCTTTGCATGTACAAAGTCCTGGGTTCAATCCCTGGTACCGCCAAAAAAAAAAAAAAAAAAAAAAAAAAAAAAAAAAGAATATACAGTAGAAAAGATAAAAGACTCTGAATGCCAGGAAAAGATATAAATACATTATGAGTGACTATGAGTGACTTTCTTTCCATAGTTTTACCATTTAACAGGAATTTATCCAAAGTAGATTTACAAATGACCAATAAGCACATGAAAAGATGCTCTACATCATTAGCCTTTAGGCAATACAAATCAAAACCAGAGTGAGATACCATTTCATATCCACTGGAATGGCTACTATACAATAAAATAAAAAATCTTAAAATAACAATGTTGGAGAGTATGTGGAGATAGAAACACTTGTTCATTGTTGGTGGGAATGTACAATGGTGCATACACAAGGAAAATAGTTTGGTAGTTCCTCAGAAATTACAATATGACCCAAAAATCCCACTTCTAGGTCTACACCCAAAAGATATGAAAGCAGGGACTAGAACAGATATTTGCACACTGATGTCCATAGTGATATTATTCACAATGCCAAAAGATGGCAACAACCCAAATGTCCATCAACCAATGAATGGATAAACAAATGTGGAAAAAACATAGAATGGAAAATTATTCAGTATTAAAAGGAAATGAAGTTCTGGTCATGTGACAACATGAATGAACTTTGAATACATCATGTTGAGTGAAATAAGCCAGACACAAAAGGACATATATTGTATGATCTCATGATTTAAAATAATTAGAATAAGCAGATTCAGAGTAGAAACTAGAATATAGGTTACCAGGGGCCAAGGTCGGGTAGGGATTGGGGAGTCAATGCTTAAATTGTACCATTTATATTGGGGTGATGGAAAATTTTAGTACTAGATAATGGTGATGTAGCATATCAATATGATTAGAGCACTGAATTATATATGTCAATGTGGTTAAAAGGGGAAATTTTAGATTGTGTATATGTTATTAGAATAAAAATTTAAAAAATAAAAAACATAGCACTGTACAATACAAACAGTGAAACCCCATGTAAACCATGGACCATAGTTAACAGTACAATTATAAGAATGTTCTTTTATCACTTGTAACAAATATGCAGCACTAATGCAAAGTGTTAATAATAAGAGGTGTGGTAGTTTGAAGCTGTATTTACCTCAGAAAAACGTGTTCTTAAATCTATTCCATTACTGTGGGTGTAAATTCATTGTAAGTGGGACTTTTAATGAGGTTACTTCAGTTAAGGTTGGTCTCACCTCAATCAGGATGGATCTTAATCCTATTACCAGAGTCCTTTATAAGAGAATGAAATATGGACAAAGATAGAGAAAGCAACTGAAGCAAAATGAAATCAATGAAACCTGGAAGAGAAGGGAGAGACCAGCAGAGGACGCCATGGGTCTGGCCATGTGACAGAGGAACCAAGGGTCCTGGCAGCCGGTCTTTGGGAAGAAAGCACTGTCTTGATGATGACTTGATTTGGATATTTTCCCAGCCTCAAAACTGTGAGTAAATAAATTCCCAGTGTTTAATCATATCCTTTGTATGGTTTTTGCTTAAGCATCTTGGAAAAACTAAAACAGGGGCTGTATGGGAACACTGTACTTTATACATGATTTTTCTGTCAACATACAAATTCTCTAATAAAGATAACAACAACAAAAAAAGAAGATCCTTCTTCAGTACTAATTTCACAGGTATTGTTGAATATTTTCTTTCATTGTCTTTGTAGGTTTTCTTTTCTCAGGTCATCAATCCTTTTGAAGTATACTTTTGCATATGATGTGAGGTGCACAGAGCTTTATTTTTATCTGTTTAAGTAAAGAGTTTTCTCAAGAGCATGTATTACAATTAATTCTTTCTCCTTTGATCATAGCATGTGCCCAAATAAATGTAGGGCTATTTCCATGCTATGAGTCAGTATCAACCTATTTTTGTCTTAATAATGGTATGATTCATCCCTTTTCTTTACTCTTCTTTTGCAAACACAAAACTATCTTTTCAAATCCTTAACTCTTCCATATTAGTTTTATTATACATGGTTCCTATTCCTCAAAAAATCAAGATAGATCTTTAAATGAATTGTGCAAAATTAACAGGTTAATAAATTAATGAATATAAAATATTCATAAATGATTCACTGACATTGAAAATTAATATAAAATTAGTGTAAAATATTAATTTTATAAATATATAAAATATTAATATATCTGTGAGCATGATATATTTCTCCATTTTTTTCAGGTCATTTTTATGTAATATCCTTTATTTGATTTTAAAAGCTTTCTCTTTAAAGGTTTTGTGCATCCCTTGTAAAGTTAATTCAAAACTGAAACTACCATGAAATACTTTTTTATACAACAAAAATATAAATATGTATAATACCAAATATTAGCAAAGATGTAGAAGAATGGAAACTGGGATGTGCTGCTGGTGGGAGCATTCATTGGTATAGCCATTTCAGAAAACATCCTGGGTGAACTTAGTAAAATTAAGTGTGTATGAACCCTTTGATCCAGCTTTTTTGCTCCTGGAAAAATTTATTGCACAAGTCAATGAGACAAGCTATACCCAAGGATATTTATTCCAGTGTATTTTGTGAGAGTGGGAAGTGGGATGTAAACAAGGAATAAGTAAAATGAGGTTAATGTGCATTATAGAATATTATGCAGCAGTTATTAGCAAAGAAAAGCAACTCAGCAACATGATTAGATTTCAAAAAATGTGAAAAAATAAGTAGCTGTGAGATGTACAAAACAGACTTATTTATGTAAGTTGTCAAAACACACATAAAATCACCACATATGGTTTACTAAAGTATTCTTTAAGGATATATGTGAAACAGATAATAGAGATCAGGGAAAAAGAAAAAATAATAAGAAAAGGTTCTTGATTAGATTGTTGATGACAATGTGCACTGAATTGAAGAATATAGTAAATTCCACTATTTGATTCTAGACCACAAAGAGATAATTTTTGATAGGTTACGGAAATCCTACAGGGAGGAGGTGGTGGAGAGGGAAGGCCTATTTGCCAGTTTAAACCCTCAAAAACATGGCAAAAGTTCCTATTATTTTCTCTACTTTCACCACAAAATTAGGAGATCTGTCAACTTTATTTTGAGTTACAATTATCACTGTAACTTATAGGCAGAATTGTACTAAAAATAACATTTGAATGAAAAGTTGAGCACAGATCTTCTCTCCTACTCTATCCTAATATGCTATCAGTGACACTACAGAAGTTCTTTATTGATTTGTGAGCTCTAAATATCAATGAAGGCTTCCCTTCCAAATATGTATCAGAATGTAGCTCCTCCGTGAACAGAGCTTGACCTGGCTTGATACACTGGCTAAGACAGCCTGCTATCTTTATCAGGTGTTTTAATGCAAGTTTATTTACTGTAAAAGAAAACAACAGGGAATGGATTGGCTCAAATGGTTGAGTGTTTTCCTCCCACAGGGAAGGTTCTGGGTTTGGTTCCCAGTGCCTCCTGAAAAAACAGAAACAAACAACAAGCAAAACAAATGAAAAAAAAAATAACTCAGGGAAGCGGATGTGGCTCAGTGATTGAGCACCGGCTTCCCACATACAAGGTCCTGGGTTCAATCCCTGACCCCTGGTACCTCAAAAAAAAAAAAAGGGAAAGAAAGAAAGAAAACAACAGTATTGAATTAAAAAGGTAACTTGAGTATATATTAGCAGAAATAAAATAGATTAAATTATTATAAAAGCCTCCATCACTTCCCATTTTCCACTAGCATATCTTCCTGCCACCCCATTTATATACTCAACTTTTCCCAAACAAATACCTAAATGATAGCATCTGTAAGGGCGGGGCTACATCTCTACTGTTCATTAGTTCATTAGCAATCCCCAGGACATTGCTTAGTGTCTAGCACACAATAAGTTCACTCCAATTATTTGTTAAAACATGGGAGTGGATGTGGCTCTAGTGGTTGAACATCTGCTTCCCACACGGAAGGTCCTGGATTTGGTTCCCATTGCCTCCTAAAAAAGCAAAACCAAGCAACAAAGTAAACAAATGAAAAAACCAGCTCAGGGGAGCTGATGTAGCTCAGTGGTTGAGTATCAGCTTCCCACCTATGAGGTCCCAGGTTCAATATCTGGCCCCAGTACAGAAAGAGAGGGGGTGGGAACAGAGAGAGAGAGAGAGAGAGAGAGAGAGAGGAAGGGAGGGAGGGAGGGAGGAAGGAAGGAAAAGAAAGAAAAGTGGAAGCAATTTGCAATTGGGGTTAGGTCAGTTATCTAGACTATCTTAATGCAATATAGCATTGCTACTTAATCTGGATTTACATTTTCAGCATGATACCTTATTGCAGACTAGAAAATGCTATGATTAATATTAATTAAAAGTTGGAAAGTTTGTTCACATTGTTAAATACTGAAGTGATAATAGAAATGGAAGGAAAAGAGCATATTTTGTCATTGGTCTGGACCCACACCTTTGGGTTTGGTATTGCTCAGGGATTCCATCAGGTGTCAACATGTATTCACCTGAGCAGATATGGAGCACATTCATGATGATGAACAACATCAGACCTGCTTGGTTAATGTTTGCAATGAAACTTGACATTGTTGAAATGAGGAAAAAGTGAAGCTAGTTAGAGTAAGATCCACCAAAAGATTAACGAATGAGACCTTAGAGAGCGCAATGTTTTCATTCATCGCTTCAATGTCATGGATTTATTTATCAAATATTTAGGCCCTTGCTACATGCTGGGCATTGTGCTCCTTGCTTGGAATACTGAAATGGACAGAAAGACAGAGTTCCTGCTTACATACAAATTATAGACTCGGTAAATATACAGGTAGTTAAGTAATTGCTAAATGTGTGATAGGTAAAATGTTGGGGGAAAAGGCATGGTGGAAATAGTAAATACTTATGGATAGTCCAACATATGGAGCCATAGAAATTTCTTCTAGAAGAAGTACTAGCTAAATGATGTTTGGAAGTTAAATAGGCATTAGCCAGTCAAAAGAGAAAGGAGAAAGGAACGACAATATTGTATACAGAGGGACCAGGCCTGTAACATGGCTTAATCGAAGAACATCTATACCTTTTATTACTTTGTTAAATGATATAAGACAAAACATTTGCATCTAAAAAATTGTCATACTGATAATTAGTTTGCACAGAGTATATTGTAGAAGGGGAAAATACGTCCAAAATTGTGGGTAATCAGCTGTTGTAGATTGAGTTATGTGCCCCATAAAATTAATCTGCACTCCCATTGGTGTAAACCTATTGAAAATATGACCCTTGAAGATGTTATTTTTTAATTAAGATGTGACCCAGCTTAACAAGGGTGGGTTTTAATCTGAATTACTGGAAGCCTAATAAAGAGACCCAGAAGTCACAAAAGTGAGAAAGGAGAGGATATCACCATATGACAGAAGGCAAAGATAAAAGCCAGAGAACCCCAAGAACTGCTGGCAGCCAGCACCAGAATGTACCAACCCCGGGAGGAAGCAAGCCTCTAGCCTCTGAAACCGTGAGACAATTAATTCCCATTGTTTAAGCCAACCCAGTCTATGGTATTTGTGATAGCAATCTGGAAACTAAGATACCATCCGTTTTTATACCAAATCAAGCAAAATGAATTCCAGAAAAAGTATTTTCAATAGTTTGTTGCGTGTACCTAATCTCAGACCACTTGTTTGCTCACAAATTTGTTCATTCCAGAAGCAGCCAAAATGAAAAAAAAATCTTTTCTAAGATACTTGACCTATTTACTAGTCCATAAGAACAAGTTAGGTCTCTATTGGCAGAACATAACTTGAAAAGGGAAGTTGTTTTAATATTATGAAATTTTAAAGGAAAAAGCTGACTAGTAAATAATTCCCTTATGCAGTTTCAAAAACTCCCAACCACAATAGCAGGCATTCAAATATGATGATGAAAGCATATTTAACTGTGTAAGCTATATGAATGTAAAATGAAACATTAAAATATGATTGCAGTGCTTCACTTTTTATAACTACTTTTAAGCAGCTAATGGAAAGGCATATACTGGAATTTTTCATTTCAGTTCAATTTAGCTTTATGACTGTGAGTAAAAGAATTCTTGCTGGCAAATTACAAAAGTTATCTAGATTGTATTTTTAATGCTGTAATATATATCTTTACTTTTTCTGTTTTGTTTTTTTTTAACATCTCATTAATTTTAGCAAAGATGGATTCATGCAATTGGCATTATAGCATAAATTCCGCAAAATTATTTAGAAGCTTTTAATGATCTGTATGTTTTCTATTTGATGCACGCAGGCAGCTATGCCTCAGAAATATATTCTAAATCTATCCATTTTTCTTCTCTACATCCACCTACACGTACAAGCCACAATCGGGACTTGTTAGGCTGAGTAAAGACCTTCTCATTGGCCTGCACTCTGAACCCTGTGCTTGGAAAGCTCTTCTCCAAGCTCTCCTAGGGAACCCTCATCCCCACACACTTGGTGAGGTTTTCCCTTACCAGTTTATACAGTTGCACAAGGAGTCACTCTTTTACCCATTGTCTTGATTTATTTTACACAAATCATGAACGATTTAATCTTGTTTGATAACTGTTGTTTGTTTTTGCCCCTTTCCACTGCTGGAATGCAAGCCTCTTCACAGAAGTGAACACCTCTGCCTTTTTCCCCTCCCACTGTATCCTCAGTGTGTACAACAGTGACTGTTACACTGTAAGTACTCATGTCATGTTTGTTGAATAGCTAAATGAAATTTCAGTCTTAGTATGAGCCTGGACAGGTATATATATGAACTCTGAACCCTTACATACCAACTCAGGTCTAGGCCCTTTTGTATACATCACAACTACTGAATGTTGGTTTATATGAGACCTTTTAGCTTATTCATGGGAGTGAACATAAAAGAAACACTTGAATAATCCTCTACTGCATCAAAATACATATACTAACACACATGTACACACACATATGCTTATGAGTACATGGGTGAGTATAGTGTCAAAGAAACTCCTCTACTGAGAAAGTACATTTTCTGTTGTATCCAGAAGTTGTTAGGCGTGTGAATTGAGTTAAATGATCGTCTTGAAGAGTCTCTAGAATATTAAGGAAACAGACAGTTGATGATTTTCTACATTTTCTGTGTTTAAGGAGGATAACTATGTAACTGGGAAAATAAGTAGAGGACTGCATGAGAGGAGACTTCCATTTCTCTGCCTACTTCCCTCTTCTTCATTCTTCCCAAAGAGGAAGGAACCCCAAATTGTGTGTTTCAGAGCCAGAGGTATGATGGGGTGTGGGGCTCCAGTGGGTACCCCAGCCTTGGCTTCCCCTAAGGGAAACTCAGGCTGTGGCACGCAGCACCGCATGCTCCAGGACACAAGTTAAAATGTAACAAACCTCCTCACAGGCAAACAATGTACAGATGGTATCATAGACTATAATTTTCTCTAGGCTGTAGGGTTCATTCCACAATAACATCACTAGACTGCATTTATGTGCTTCATGTGACCCTAGCAGAAACTCTGTTATGAAATGCCTTTGTTCTGAGACCCTATATATTGCCCTTCATTTTCCCACCTCTCTGCAGAGCACTATCTTCATTCTCTGAACTGCAGCCACCAGAGAGAATCTCTCCTGTCCATAAGTCCCAATAAATAAAGCTTATATTTAACACTGTACCAGGTGTGTTCTTTGGTCTTGCAGCTGCCCCGACCCGTGCCTTTCAGGAGCTGGGTTGGAACATGGGGCTACTATTAGGCTATTGGTGTTCAGGTTTTGTTGAGTAATAGGAATGAACCTATGCTTCCTCTCTTCCACAAGGCCAGGTGAGTAAGCCGCCCCTAGGAGGCTGCTTTTCTGTGTCACTCTGTCTCTCTATATCTTTCTGTATTTCTCTGTCTTTATCCTTCTTTCTCTCTCTCTCTCTCTCTCTCTCTCTCTCTCTCTCTCTCTCTCTCTCTCTCTCTCTCTCTTTTCTTTCTCTTTCTCTCTATGTGCCCGAGTCTGCTGCACATTTCACTATGGGTTAGAAAACACTAAAAGTTAGATTCAAGGGAAGGTTGAAGACCTGATTTTGGTGTGAAACTTTCACTGTATGTGTGCTATAATACCACCTGTGTGGTCACACATTGTAGTGAAAAAAAGCATTAGGCATGGTCTTAACTCTTGTTCTTATTTGTCATTTCTTTGTTCTTTTCATGTATCTCCTGAGACAACTCTGCAGGCAGGAGTGGTGACTAGCAGGCAGAATTTAGCCTTTCTGCCCCATGGTCACAAAATCATAAAAATGCCACCAAAATCCTATCTCTGCTTTAATGCATAGACTGTTGGCCCTAAATTTCTGGAGATATCTTTCCATTGTGCATCTTATTTATCAATGATATTTCAACTGCATTTTCTGTAATTCAGAGATTTTTCTAATTTACTCTCATAAGAAAAACATTCTTCCAGGAAGACAGGTCCTTGCATATACTAGACTCCCCTCCTTGATATGCTCAAAACCTATTCTTTCTCCTACTTCTTTCCATCTGTACTTTAATTTCAGAACACACCTGCCTTATTTTGTAATTTAATTATTTTAGGCATAATTTCCATCACTTACTCATGCATCTTTGATCCTATATTCCTTAGTTGTTTTCAGATAAATGAAAATTTCATTCTTCATTCAGTTCCATATTATATTTATCCTGATTACATTAGTCTGTAATGACCTTAAATGAATTATTCTGTCCCATCACTACCTAGAATCCTTGTTCTTTAGTCCAGACCTAATATTCTGAAGTTCTGTGATTAAATTTGGTACTTTTTCCAATCGAAATCAAGTTTCCTAGCTTCTGAACATTTGCTAACTACTATGAAGCATATACATTGTTTTATCCTATGAAACCCATCCCTCCCTACCATCTTTCCATTTTTATATAGTTTACAGTTTAAAATAATTGATTATCCTTTTCTGGTATAGATTGTTTCTAGCTATGATATTCTATCATTTATTTTCTGGCAGAAGGAAATTTTGTTCATAAATAAGCCTCCAGTTTCATAGATTACTTCTTTTATGAAATAATGTTGTTTTTCTAAATCCCATAATTATTTATTTTATCAGTGTCCATTTCAATCACAAATATTTTATGAATTTGAAATGATCTCAACATTCTTTACTGTAAGCTGGCATGATCAAAGCACTAATTTTCAGTTCTAAACTCCCTGTTGTCTGGGGTATGGGAGAGATGGAAATTAGATGGTAGGCAGGTTCAGCCAGGGCTTTCAGCACATCCTCCCTGATTCTGTTATAATTATCCAGCTCTGCAAAGAGGCTGGATGATTAATATTTGGGACAGCATGGATGAAAGACAAATGATTTATTCACAGGCTTGATCTGTTCTTCCTTTTCCTTGTTTTGAGATTATATAACACATATTCCTTAATCCTTCACTTAGGACCAAGGGCCAGAGATATCCACCCAAGTCATGGCCCACATTCATTCTTCACTATCTGCCCACCTCAACCCCCAAACAAAGAAACAAACAGATAAACATCTAAAGGTGAGTCAGAATCTTGTATCCCTGAAGAATTATATTCATCATTTTTCTAGGAAGCTACAAAAGTCACACTCTTAATATGATTCCTCTCTTGCCCACTGCAATGATATTCTGAAATACATTTGAGGCTCTGTGCTCCCTCTCTGATGAGAATATTTCCTTCCCCTTCTTTTTGTTGGATCCTATTTTGTTTTGATTTCCTTTTTACATATGTTCCTTATTGTAAGTCATCTCAAATTGTTTTTGGAAATAGGCATATACAAATTGAATTGCATCTAACTTGGAACTGAATTAGAACAGGTAAGAATAAAATTATTGTATTATACATGATATAAGGATTAAATTAGAAAGCGTATTGCTAACTCAGTACCAAAGTTCAACTCAACTCACACCCAGTCTCTCACAAGCATTCCTTCCATAAAAGTGGTTGACTAAAGTGAATATGTTTAATTGAAGTCTCTTAATTCCTCTGGTTTTACCAATAATTAGAAGTATTTAGTTTTTAAATTTTCTAAATTCTTAGAACACTATGGATATATCATGTTCATCTTTTCAAACTTGCAAGAGATTTTTTTGAGGCCATGCCAACCTTTGTAACTATATGTAGGAATTATTTTAATGTTATTTTTTTTTTAATTTAAGCAATTAAATAAAACTTTTAAAATTTTTACTTTTATTAAACTGGATTTTAAAAACAAAACAGAACAAAACAAAACACCTGGCAAAGACCCTCTTTCATTTTTCTCTGTGAACTTGAGTAATGTTATTTCATAGTGGCTTTGGAGTAGCTTGAGAATTCTAAAATGAGTTTAACTAAATTCTCCCTTGACTATTGATATGGTCCAAACAAATTCAGCACTTTATACATCAGATATTTAAAGAGTGAAAAATAGGCTCATTTGTTGGGTAGTATAGACAAAATAAAGGAAACACAGGAGTTGTACCTATGGTTCATATTTGAATTCTCCTACTCTGGCCTGGACATTTTCATAATGTAGGTATTCTTCATCAGGCTGGTAATGGATGTGCTGCTAGTGACCTTCTTGGATGATGATTCGGCTGCCTTTTAAATTGTTGGGCTTGTGCTCATGGGAGAAATTAATAGTTCTTAATGCATCAAGTGAAGAAGAGTGCTATGCCCATACCCTTGGATAACTTATTAAGTGTCCCCACATTCATTTCTGCTTCTTTCCTTCAGAAAAACCAAAAACCAAACCAAAACAACAACAACAATAGCAACATTTCCCAATTATTCATATCTCCCAAGGATGTTATATCTGAAGTTGAGTTTTGCTTCCTTACCAGGAGAAAGGAGCTCTAAACTCAAATTATTGACTAAAGAGCTTTATATTACATGGGAGAGATAGTTTGATTCATGTTAAAATAAAAACTAAATAAATATATTTATAAAATATCTATTATTTCAGTGTGTTGACTGATCTAAGTTATAACCCAATTGTGGTACATTAAAATAAAAAAATATACTTAATACTTAATTTGGATGAGAGTAAAAAACAACTTTGACTTTTTTTCCTATCCTCAAGAGGAGCTAATCATAGCAACATTCTTTAGAGAAGTTCCCATGCATGGATTGGCAACTGTTCATTATTTTCTCCTTCTACATAGTGAGGTAATCACAAATGGAATACTAATGCATTTTCTTAGAAATCATCAAGCCTCTTGATATATAGAGTGACAGGATATAAAATATGCATAGAAATGTACATGTGATGTAGCTTTGTCATCTTGAACAAGTCTTACAAACCTCCTCTGCTTTAGATTCATTATCTATGAAATAGAAATAATCAAAGTCTATAGTTCAAAGGATTGCTGTGAGGAATAAATGAGCTATTATATGTGTGTGTGTGTGTGTGTGTGTGTGTATGACACTTAGAACAGTGCCTGGTGGATAGTACACAGTCAATAAAATCAATAAACGTTAGCCATCATGTCAGAGCCATGGTGGTTAAAAGAATAGGCTTGAAAATAAGACATCCAGTAACCATATGAGTTCCATCATTGGTTAAGTCTTGACTATGGTAAGCTGTTTGACTAGTCTATGCCTTAGTCTACTCAATTGTAAATGAGGAGAATCCTAGTACCTAATTCATAGGATTGTGAGGGAATATTAAATGAGAAACCACATGTACAATGTTTAACAAAATTCCTGGCACATAGTAAATGCTCACTAGGTGACAGCTATATTGACTGATAGTTCATTGAACTTAGAGATCAAACTGGGAGAACTGACATTATGACAATTTTGATCCATGAATGTGGTATATTCTCCATTTATGCAAATATTTTAGAAATATTTTTCAACAGGTCATTTAAAAATTGTCTTCATTGTAGTTTTCAGCATACATATTATTGGGATATCTGTACATATTTTGGGGATATCAGGACAGATTCAAAAGAGGACTGAATTTTACATAAACTTATCATCAAGTGAACTTATCATTAAGTAGTCAGGTTTGGAATGATCTTGCTTTAGGCAAAGTGATTGGTTAGGCAAATCAGAATTAGACATACAATGGGGAAAATAATTAAATATTTTTCAATCAAATGGTATCAATGAAATATTTTCTCATAATAAATTTTCAGTAATGTTTTAAACATAAAACTATTCTACACTCTGCCTAATTATGTGTGGTAAGCATCCCTGTAGTAATCATAATTTGATTGAATTGAATTTTTGGCTCAATAGACTTGAGAAGTAATATTTCTTATTTTATTACATTGAAAACACAAC
Source organism: Cabassous unicinctus (assembly GCA_029593785.1). Lineage (NCBI taxonomy): Eukaryota > Metazoa > Chordata > Mammalia > Cingulata > Chlamyphoridae > Cabassous > Cabassous unicinctus. Next base: position 15,012 of record JAQZBX010045187.1, read on the forward strand.
ATTTAGAGAGTTTATGGGTCCTAAACAAGATCATATAGCTAAATACTGAGGAAAATGAGTCCAGAGCTTGGCCTCTCGATGCAGTCTTTCCAGCAATGCAAAATGATCTATTTCATTCCTTCACTTTACAAGGGGAAAGCAAGAAAGGTAACACGACTTTCTCTGAACTGTGATCCTAAAAGCAACATCTGTTTCTAAACTTCAATAAGCCAAGAGCTTATTTCCCTTAAGTAATAATAAATATTTGAGTGGTTTAGTTTATTGCACAGAGAAAAGATTATTTTACTCTTTGATGCCAGATTGATTTACACAAAGCACAACCATGATTATATCACATCCCTGTTCAAACACCATAGTGGTTCACCCAGTCCAGGAGAGAGTTCAGGCTCCCCAGTCTGCTATTTAAGATTTTTACTATCTTTTTTCCAAATTCCCTTTCCAATTTTATTTCCCACTAGTCATCTACATACCAGACAAAATGTTCACTATTTTCTAAATGTCTCTCACTTTCTTATTGTTGAACTATTAATTATACCATTGTTTCTATTGGAAATCCTTTCCAATCCCCCACCTCACCCCTCTGACCAAGGTGGAAGTAACATTCCTCTTTAATGAAATCCATTATACTTTGTTTATATGTTTCTAATGGCACTTTTTATTATTTTTCCCATATTACAGTTATTTTTATAAAAGTTTTATTTCTTCTACTATTCTGTACATTCACTAAGAACAGAATTTCATTATATCTGATATATCTTTGGTCAACTAGTTTTTAGTAAAATGTCTTTAGTCATATTCATCAAGATCCATACTAAATGCTATGTTGCATTCTGAATAAACAGAAAGAAAGAAAAATTAAAAACACTGACTTCAAGGACATTGTAATTTTATTGCTGACATCTCATAGAAACAGAAAACTTTAAATAGCAAATCAAGAAATACTGTAATTAAATGCTCATATAAATAGTATATTAGATTTCAGAAGCCAGGTAGTTAAGTGTGGATCATTTTGGTCAAAGAATGTTTGATAAAACATGGAGACATTAAATGGAAATTGAGTGGTGGATAGAACTGAAAGGTGAAGGGTGTGAGCTGAGCATTTTGCTTGAATTTACTCAGTTATGTACCATTTACTGTGTATAGGGGAAAAATGAACCAAATAGCTCTAGACCAGGCAGACGACTTTTACTGTAGAACCAAATATATCCTGGTAGGTATCATAAATCTTATCTTCGACAGGGCTAATACTTTTGCAAAACAAACAAAAAATGCTGACTATATAAAGACCTGTCTATTTGGAAACAAACAAATAAACAAAAAACCCTTTATTTACTGAAAAGAGAAAATGTCCCTTGATAGAAAGCACCATGTCCTCAGTGAGTCTAGTATTATGCCTTGTGCCCCAGTACTGTTGATTTATAAGGGGTTTAAAAGATTTCCAGAAGATCATAGAAATTTCAGGGTAAAAATAACATCTTCCTCTTTCTCCATCCTTAGCTGACATCAGAAGTTAAAGGGTCTAGGAGCAAAAAGCAGTTTAGATACTAAATGACCCCCAAAATAAGATAGTTATGAAGTAAGAAATGGTGGGAGAAACCAACGGTATATATTTTCTATTAAAATATTCCCATTCCTTTTTCATTCTGTTTATTACCTTTCCCTTTCCATTCTTCAGACTCTAAGTTGTGACTAACTAAGGAAGGTGTGTGTGTAAAGAGAGAGAGAGGGACAGGGACAGAGAGAGGCAGAGAGAGAGGAGGCGAGCAAGCAACTGAGCCTTTTACACACTAAATCTACTTCACCTGCAACCTTCCCCATCTCAGTAAATCACAGTTCCATGCATCTAATTGCTCAAAATATAATCCTAGACTCTACTTTTTCTCTCTTTTTCCACATTTAATCTATAAAAAAAAAATCCTATTAGCTCTATCTTTTAAAAAATTTAATCAGAATCCAACAACATTTCCCCACTTCCACTACTAGCACCCTGCCAGTACTCTCTCTTGCCTAGAGTTTCTGAATTCATTACGTTCTACATTTCCCCCATTTATTTTTGCTCCACCTATGTTGGACACTTGCTTTTCCTTAAATATACCAGCCATGTTCCAGAGGGGAACAGCAACTGGTTCCTTCTGCCAGGAACCCTACTCTCCCAGATATCTTCTCGGCTTACTCTCCACCTCATTAAAGTTTTTGTTCAAATATCACTGTATCAATGACAACTATCTCTACCCGGTTAAAATTTGGATCTGCTCTCACAATCATCTATAGCTGCTGGCACTTCTGATGCCCCTTACTGTTTGTTTTTTATTTGTTACATGCATAACCTTCTAATATATAATGTACTAATAGTATCCCTTATTAGAATATATGCCCCATGAGGGTTGGGATTTTAGGCCATTTTTTTCACTTAAGTATCCCTTGAGTTGTGATTGATCCATAGTAGATGCTCAGTTAATATTTGTTGAATGAAAACATGAATACCTCCCTATAAAACCTTCAGTATCATATAAAGAAAATAGGTCTGCTTTCCCATCACATGTATGCATTTACACACTCATCTGTGATGGGACTTTCAACCAGTACCATCCTCTTGAAATTAGAAAGGAGCCATGTTTGTCAAGTACCCAAAAGGTACATGACAGTGTTTAAGACACAGGAGGAAATAAAATGACCTATAAAATAGACTCTTCACTTTCCCTTTTGTGAATGCCTAATACGTTTCAGATGTGCTAGGTGAATTATACCCTATTACCTCAAATAGTCCTTACAACATATTAGAAAGATAAATATTTTTATTATCCCAATTTTATAGATGGAATAAGGAAGCTGAATTTGCAACAAAAACCTTCCAAATGGTTTGGAAACAAGAATTCCATAAACCACATTTTGAAAAATATTGAGAAAAGTTTAAACGGGTTTTCAAAGACAGACTAATATTATTTTCACCTAATTTGCAGAAGGTTTTATTTTCAATGATATCCTGGTGGCACCTCAAATTTAATGGAGCAGGCAGAGCTACTAAATGCATAAACAGCAAAGGATTCAATAACAGAAAGAAACTTTTCCCCTGGTTGTTCTGGCTTCTTGGCTCTAAACTAATTTACAGAGATGAATTCTCTATTTGTTACCTTCACATAAAGTTTGACATTTTTTCTTATCCAGCAAAGAAATGAGGTAACAGTATTTATTCTAGTCTGCTAGGTTGCCAAAAAGCAGACACCATAAAATGGGTTAGCTTTTAGAATGGTAATTAAATTACAAGCTTACAGTTCTGAGGCTGATAAAAATATCCAAATAAAGGCATCATCAGACAACACTTTATTCATGAAGACTGGCTGCTAGCAGTCCTGGACTCCTCTGCCACCTGGCACGGCACTAGGCAGCTTCTGCTGGTTTCTTCCTTCTCTTCCAGGTTTTGTTGCTCTCAGCTTCTTGCTTCCATGGCTTTCTTTCTTCTTCTCCATATTCAACCCATTTATAAAGGACTCCAGTCCTTTATAATCCAGTTAGAGGATTAAGATGTACCATGGGCCATGCCTTAAGTGAAGTTAATCAAAGGATCTTATTTAATAGGTTTATACTCAACAGGAATGGATTAGCTTTAAGAACATACTTTTCTGGGGTCTATACAGCCTTAAACCATCACAGTATTCATAAGAGTTGTAGAATTTCTGTTATATAAACAGGGAGCATGAAGCATTTTGATATGATGTTATGAACATTGCAGGCAATAAAAAGTCTCACATTTAGTAAACCGAGGACAAATATGGATATTATTAAAAAGACAATGGAAGCAATCAATAATTAATCTTTTGACAATTTAGATTCAGAAATTTGCAATAAAGGCATAGTATTTTGCTAAATGGTGATGAAAAATTTAAATATCTTTAAACATTTCAAGAAGTCTCTTTCCTGAAAGCACAGTTAACACTTGACAATATGTGACACAGAGTTATAATGGGATTTACTACTGTCATTCTTTAATCTGGGCATTCATCCATCCGTCCATCTATCCATTCATTCATTCATTCATATTATTCAAAAAATATTTACTTATCCTTATTATAGGCCTGTTCTAAGCCCTGGAGATGATGCAGCAAATGAAGCAAAGTCCTTTTTTTCATAGAGATTACATCCTAAGATGAATAACATGACAAAACAAGTATAAAAGTAAATTTTAGTAGGTCAAAGTTATAAAGAAAAAAAAAGCTACATGGTAAAGGGCATGGGGAATGGCACAACAGGATTAGAAGTTTCCTTACAGGACTGCAGTATTTAATGCAACAAAATAGTTTCTGGATCTAAACATAACAATAACAGCACCTACCCACATGATTCAAATTAGGAATTGTTTGCAAAGATAGTTATATTTTATATTGAAAATTCTGAATATGCTAAAGCAATAAAGCAAATAAACAATAATTTTCTTCTTTGCTTTCAAAAGAAAAATAAATCTAGATTATGCCTCTTGTGAAGAATTCAGTCACAGTCCAGTTTTGTTCAGTATTGCAAGGTCTTTAATTGCTGGCAGCCTTCTTTTTGCCCTTCTTCCAGAATTAGCAACACGGATGCCAAGTTGGAAGTTCATTATCTATCCAAACAGCTGAACTAAATGAACACTGAATCAAGTTTCTGAAAAATTTTACTGATGCAGTGTTTCAGAATAAAATTTAAGTGGGTCAGAGAGAGGTATGCTGAACAGGAATAAAGAAAGGGGGTGAGAAAGCTTAAGAGAAAACTTAATTAATTACAAGTAATCATCAATTTTTGTCAGCCCTTCGTACAAAATATCTTCAATCTGAACACTTCACATTACCTCTGCCACTACCATTCTAGTCTAATAGCTCTAAATTAGCCTCCCTTCTGGAATCCATGCTTCTTTATGTCTCTCCACACAGCAGCCAGACTGATCTTTCTAAAATATTATTTGGGTCTTGTTCTCCTATTCAAAATGCTCCAAAAGCTTCCCATTGTATGGTCTTAAATGGATGACAAGGTCCTGCACAATCTTCGCCGTCCACTTTAATATCACCCTCTATTAACTCATCTCTTGCCACAACCCTATGTGTACTACCTCACCACCCTCCAGCCATATTGGTTCCTTGCCATTCTTTGAAAGAGTTCCAACATAAGACTATTATAATTCTCCTTCCCCTTGCCTGAAATGACCTTCCCCTGATATATGGCTCATGCCCTCTTTTCTTTAAATTGGTCACCCTTAACCACCTTCCATAAAACAACAGCACTCAATACACTAGCTTTAGTTTTCAGCATTGAACTTGTTGCCACATTGTGAGCTGACTTTTTTATTGTATGTCTTCCTCCTCTAGTATGTAAGCTCCACGAAGGCAGTAACCACATTGATATTTAAAACAGCTCCTAACACACAATAGGCACTAAATATACAATTGTTGAGTGAATGAATGAACAAAATTGTCAAAGAACAAATCAGTTTACCACAGTCTCAGAATAAGACCTAAGGATTCAGCTCCTGATCAAAAACCTGTGTGTGATTTTTCAGTCCCAGCCATAGGCAATTACAAAGGCTTTACTTGACAGGCTTCACTGGGAAGAGTTGCCATCCCCACACCAGACTTGATACACAGCCAGTGCATTGCAGTCTCTGAAGGGAGTTACAGTGAAGGACTATAAGTCCTATGCAAATCTACATTCCTAGTCTAAGTGCCTTGCTACCAGGATGCTCAAAACTGAGGTCTTCCTCAGATAACTCTGCTGTGACCTCCATATTGGAGGTAAGAGGTAGAGAACTTGAAGACACTTTTCTCTACTCTGATTCAGTACTCAGAACTTTTGCACTCCCACCCCACCCCTCACCCTGCCCTCAGACCCTGGGTACATAAAACAGCCTTTTGTTCTGGGTTCCTTCAGCAGTAAGGTGTTCTCCGTGTCTGTGCTCATCCATCTGACCCTTGCTGTAACCATTGGGGAATTTGATGTAATTATGAATTCCAAAAATATAATTGGATCATGCCTGTAATCTGATCTGTTAATCTGGGCATGATTGAATTATGATTAGGGCGTTGACTGGGCCATGTCAGTCAGTAGGGCGTTGAGCCCCACCCCCTGGTGGGTGGGGAATTGAATGTAAAAGGCAAGGCAAAGAACAGAG
>JAQZBX010045188.1:0-21133 GCA_029593785.1 Cabassous unicinctus
AATGTTTTGTAGTTTTCTGAACACAGGTCCTTTATGTCCTCTTTGAAGTTTATTCCAAAATATTTGTTTATTTTAATAGCTATTATAAATGGGATTTTTTTCTGATTTCCTCCTCAGATTGCTCATCAGTAGTGTACAGAAACACTACTGATTTTTTTGCATATTAATCTTATATCCTGTCACTTTGCTGAACTCATTTATTAGTTCTGGTAGCTTTGTTGTTTATTTTCCAGGATTTTCTAGATGTAAGATCATATCATCAGCAGCTAGTGAAAGTTTTACTTCTTCCTTTAATGTTTGGTTCCCTTTTATTTTTTTTTTATCTAGCCTAATTGCTCTAGCTAGAACTTCTAGCACAATATTGAATAACAGTGGTGTCAGTGGGCATCCTTGTCTTGTTCTTGATTTCAAGGGAAAACTTTCAGCTTTTCACTGTTGGGTACAATGCTAGCTGTGGGTTTTTCATAAATGCACTTTACCATGTTGAGAAAGCTTCCTTCTATTCCTATCTTTTGGAGTGTTTTTTTTTTTTTTTTTTCAAGAAAGGGATGCAAATGCCTTTTCTGCATCAATTGAGAGGATCATGTGATTTTTCTTCTTCAATTTATCAATGTGGTTTATTACACTAATTGATTTTTTTCTTTTTTTCTTTCCTTTCTTCCTTCTTTGTGGGGTCAGGGATTGAACCTGAGACCTTGTATGTGGGAAGCTGGCACACAATCCCTGAGCTCCTCCAGTTCCTCTGAGTTGGATTTTTCATTAGTTTGCTTGTTTTGTTTTTAGGAGATACCGGGGATCAAACCCGGGATCTTGTACATGGGATGCAGGTGCTCAACCACTTGACTTACAACCACTTCCCATTAATTGATATTCTTGTGTTGAAAAATCCTTGCATACCTGGGATAAAACCCAATTGATCATGGTGTATAATTCTTTTAACGTGCTCTTGGATTTAGTTTGCAGGGATTTTGTTGAGGATCTTTACACTTATATTGATTAGAGATATTGGTCTCTAATTTTCTTTTTCCTACTATCTTTGTCTGGTTTTGGTATTAGGGTGATGTTGGCTTCATAGAATGAGTTTGGTAGCATTCCTTCCTGTTCTTTTTTTTTAGAAGAGCTTGAGCAAGATTAGTAGTAGATTGTCTTTGAATGATTGGTAGAATTCACCTGTGAAGCCATCTGGTCCTGGGCTTTTTATTTTTGGGAGGTTTTTGATGACTGTTTCAATCTCTTTACTTAGGATTGGTTTGTTGAGGCCTTCCTCTAGGGACAGTGTAGGTTGTTTGTGTGTTTCTAGGAATTTGTCCATTTTGTCCACATTGTCTAGTTTTTTGTTGTATAAATGTTCATAGTTTCCTCTTATTTCTGTGGGGTCAGTGGTAATGTCCTCCCTCTCATTATTGATTTTATTTATTTGTATCTTCTCTCTTTTTTTCTTTGACAATCTAGCTAAGGGTTTTCGATTTTGTTGATCTTCTCAAAGTACCAACTTTTGGTTTTGTTGATTCTCTCTATTGCTTTTTTGTTCTCAATTTCATTTATTTCTGCTCTGGTCTTTATTATGTCCTTCAGCTTAGTTTGGGATTAGTTTACTGTTCTTTTTCTAATTCCTCCACGTATGCACTTTGGTCTTCAATTATAGCTCTTTCTTCTTTTTTAATGTAAGCATTGAGAGCTATAAATTTCCCTCTCAACAGTGCCTTCACTGTATCCCATAGGTTTTGATATGTTGTGTTCTCATTTTCATTTTCTCAAGATATTTATTGAATTCTCTTGCAATTTTTTTCTTTGACCCACTGATTACTTAAGAGTGTGTTGTTTAATCTCCATATATTTGTGCATTTCCCTTTTTCTGTCTGTTATTGATATAAAGCTTCATTCCATCATGATCAGAGAAAGTGTTTTGTATAATTTCAATCTTTTAAAATTTATTGCGACCTGTCTTGTGACCCAACATGTGATCTATCCTGGAGAAGGATCCATGAGCTCTCGAAAAGAATGTATATCTTGCTGTTTTGGGGTGTAAGGCTCTATAAATGTCTGTTAGTTCTAGTTCATTTATCATATTAATCAAGCTCTCTGTTTCTTTATTTCTCCTCAGAACAGATGTCCTATCCAATGTTGAGAGTGGTGTATTGAAGTTTCCAACTACTAGTTTAGAGACATCTATTCTCCCTTCAGTTTTGCCAATGTGTGCCTCATGGACCTTGGGGCATCCAGGTTAGGTCCATAAATATTTATTATGGTCATTTCTTCTTGGTAAATTGCCCATATTATTAATATATAATGACCTTCTTCATCCCTTATAACAGTTTTGCATTTAAAATCTATTTTGACTAATATTAGTATAACCACTACTGATCTTTTTTGGTTACTATTTGTGTGGAATTCCTTTTCCCAACCTTTCACTTTCAGACTGGTTGTGTCCTTATGTCTGAGGTGAATCTCTTGTAGACAGCATATAGATGGCTTATAAATTTTTTAATCTATCAGTCTATGCCTTTTGATTGGGGAATTCAACCCATAACATTCAATCCCATCAATGTTATTACTGTAAAGACATTACTTACTTCATCCATTTTGTTCTTTGGCTTTCTGTTGTCATATTTTACTATTATCTGTCTTTTACCCTTTTAATTACCCTTCATAATAATCCTCATTTCTACAGTCTTCTCCAAGTCTCTTGCCCTTTTTTTTTCCTTTCAAGCTGCAGCACTTCCTTTAGTATCTCTTATAAGTCTGGTCTTTTGGTAACATACTCTCTCAGTTTTTGTTTGTCTGTGAAGACTTTAAACTCACCCTCATTTTTGAAGGATAGTTTTGTTGGATACAGAATTCTTGGCTGGCAGTTTTTTCTCTTTCAGTACCTTATATACATCATACCAATTTCTTCTCACCTCCATGGTTTCTGATGAAAGGCTGGCATTTAATCTTATTGGCGTTCCCTTGTATGTGATACTTTGCTCTTCTCTTGCTGCTTCAGAATCCTCTCTTTATCTCTGATATTTGTCATTCTGAAAAGTAGGTGTCTCAGAGTAGGTCTATCAGATTTATTCTGTTTGGGGTGCATTGCCCTTCTTGGGTATTGATATTTATGTCTTTCATAAGGGTTGAGAAGTTTGCAGTCATTATATCCTCAAATATTCTTTCTGCCCCTTTTTCATTCTCTTCTCCTCTGAGACACCGATAGCATGTATGTTTTTGCATTTTGTGTTGTCATTCAATTCCCTGAGACCATGTTCTTTTTTTCCCCCATTCTTTTCTCTTTCTGTTCTCCTGTCTTTTCAAGTTCAGATGTTCTGCCCTTGATATCACTAATTCTGCTTCAAGCAATTCAAATCTGTTGTTACATGCCTCTAATGTATTTTAATCTCACCCATTGTGTCTTTCATTCCCATAAGCTCTGTTACTTTTATTTGCAGGCTTTTAAATTATTTTTTATGCTCACCCAGTGTCTTCTTAATGTCCTTTATATTTTTAGTCATATTTTCCATCAATTCTTTGAATTGGCTTAGGAGATTTGTATGATTATCATCAATTAGTTGTCTTAAATCCTGTATCTTGTAGAATATTTTGTTCCTTTGGCTGGGCCATCTCTTCCTGTTTCTTAATATGGCCTGTAATTTTTTGCTGATGTCTAGATATCTGTATATGTTTGAATTGACTCTGGTGGTCAATTTCTCTCTCTTGCCTAGTGTTTTATTTTTCTTCACAGCTCTTCTTTCATTTTTGGTTCAATTTATTCTGAATCTTTACAATTTTCCAGCTTAACTTATCAAAATTAGGCCAAGGACTCACTAATGATCTCCCAGGGGTTTGGGACAAAAGAGAACTAAAGGTATGTTTTTCTCCTTGCAGTTTACTGGTTGACCAGTAAGCTTGTTGACAAATCTTTCCACTGAGGTGTTTCTTTCAACCACCATTTTTCCATGATTCTCGTCTGGCCAGAGCTGAGATTCAAAGTGGGCTCTGCTGGCTAAACCAGTGAAGAGAACCCACTCTCTGCCCTCCACTGAACCCTCCCTCTTCCCGGGAAAAAAATGTCTGTTCCCCTCTCAGTTGGCTGCAGTGAGCCATGAGTTTTATTTAGGCTGCATGCCTTGAGGATGGTGAGTGAGTGCCATTCCCAGCCTCCACAGGAGGTAGTAACTCACTGTTGTCATTTTTGCTTGTCTCTCTGTCCCTTCAGGGGGTTGTGCAGCACTGCCCTTGTCTGCTGACCCACAAAGCAGGTGTCTCGGGCAGCTTTTGGTCTTTTCTCCATTGATTTTGTGAAAGAGTTGAGCCCTGCCTGCCTACTCTGATGCCATCTTCCCAGAAGTCCACCACAGTTTCTTGATTATTGAAGCATGTATTAGTCAGCCAAAGGGGTGCTGATGCAAAATACCAGAAATATGTTGGTCTTTATAAAAGGTATTTATTTGGGGTAGAAGCTTACAGTTACCAGGCCATAAAGCATAAGTTTCTTCCTTCACCAAAGTCTGTTGCCATGTGTTAGAGCATGACAGCTGCCCATGTTTGCCAGGGTTCAGGCTTCTTGGGTTCCTCTCTTCCTGGGGTTTGCCTCTCTCTGGGCTCAGGCTTGCTTTGTGCCACAAGGCCAGCTGTAGACTATAAGGCAAATGGTTTGCTTCTCTTCCCAGGGCCTTCTCTCTTTCTTCATGACCAAGCTCCTCTGTACGCCACTTCCTGGGGCTCCAGCTCAAGACTCCACATCACAACTCCACCTCAAAACTGCTCCTTCTGTCCTTTGCCGTGCCTTTTATATTTGATTCCCCCACCCACCAAAGGGTGGGGCTCAACGCCCTACTGACACTGGCCCGGTCAACACCTTAATCATAATTTAATCATGCCCAGATTAACAGACCAGTTTACAAGCATAATCCAATATCTATTTTTGGAATTCATAATTACATCAAACTGCCAAACTGCTACACAGCAGTTACTACTTGTTTTATGATATGTTAATTTTATCTTAAAACATGGATTGCCTAGTCAGGGGAGATGGCTGGGCAATATCTAAAGGTGAGTATTAGAAGGTCAGAACTAGTAAGAGTTGTGGAACTCACACCAAACAGGAGCTCATTTTAATTTTGGAGGAGCTATTGCAAACATCCTTGCCATGATTGATAGCCAAGCCTACTAAATCTGTGGAGATGGAGGTTTGGTATGAGAATTTTAAAAGTTTCTCCAAATTATTCCAGTATAGTCATGCCTCTATAACTTCCCTCTCTACTCACACTTGCTAGTCTATGATTTGATGCAAATCTTCTAACTTCATTTCCAAGATAGAAAGACTGGGTCCAGAGAATTAAAGCATAAGATAATTGTCAAAGACCATGCTGGGATTTGAAAGCAGGTCTCTTTTGACTTCTAGTCAGAAGAGGAAGGGACTCCAAAAGTGACATTTATTTGTTGTAGGAGAAGGAATGCACAGTGACCCAGGGCAATATGAAGTCAGAGCAGCTGGTCAAGAGTGAAAAGTTGCAAAGGCTGTTGACAAAACTTTTAGGGGTTTCTTTGGGTGCCACCATAAACAACATCCTCTGGGGCTGCCACTCTTCATATGGATAGATTGAGGAAAAGGCAGCCTGCCTGATCCTCATTCTTGGTATCTCTGTTCTTATCCACCTCTCTGGTGACTAGAGAGAGAGAGAGTCTTGGGTGCTCCAACTTCCATCCAGCGTGTTTGGGAGTAGGCAAGTCCTCCACATCAAGTGTTAGCCTGAAGAGTATGGATGTCACTCTGGAGTCGCCTCTCTGCAGATCTTCTTTTTCTCCTGCAAGCAGGATGGTGCCAGGAAAGAGAGAGCAGATCCCTCGACAAGGGTGATGATGGTACCGACCACAGTACCATGATCCTGGAGCATGGAAGACTCAGTGCTATTTTTGGCCTCATTTCCTTTGGTTGACCAGCAGGCTGGCTGATGTAGCAGCAATTCAGTGCCTCCTCTGAGTTTCTGTGGCAGTTCATACACATACCAACACCCAAATCCTATTCACTTTTGTTCCTTTCCTTTTTTGTCTCCCCAGCTCATCCATGATGAAACAAATTACGTTCTTTGTTAAGGAAACAAGGAGGGAAACTCCTTATAAGGAAAACCACAATTAAGAAGGATGTACTTTACTGTTGCTTTGGGCCTATTTTTATCAGTGTGGGCAGTGGAGACCTATGTGTGCTTAGCAATGAGTATATGGCCTGGCACAGACTGGGTGCCCATAAGAGGGTGTGGAATGAGGGGATGGGTGGATGACGGTAGAAGATGCTGAAGTCCAGGCTAGGGAGTTTGGATTTTATATGGAAAACAGTGGGAGCTCCCTGTGCCCTGCAGGCTTTATTCAAAGGGAAGCCACTCCTCCCCCCAAATTTTACCACATAGGGAGGCTGTATGCACAGACAAGATAGAGCATGAGTTTTGAGCCATGTAGATCAGAAATTGAATACTATCTCTCTCACTTACCAATTCAGGGACTCTTGTGGAAATACGGGCTCTGTGCCTCAGTTTTCTCATCTGAAGAATGGAGATAATGACAGGTTGTTGTACGTTTTTACCATTTCAAGGTAACAGAAAATAAATTCTTGGCACAAATGTATAGTAGTATACTTGAATGTATAATAGTATTTATTATTATTTTCTTTCCAAAGATCTCTTCTTCTTTTTAAAATCTCCAAATATTATTAATGATTAATGTTTATAGAATGCTAACTATATGTCAGAAATTGTATCTCTAAAGTATTTTAAGGCAAAAGGTTTGTGCACACATGTCTATGACTGAATGACTGGTTCGTTGATGTGCACACTGATATCTGGTAATGAATGTGCACCGATAGCTGTGTATTGTGAGCACACGTGTACATGTTCAGTTTATTGTGATTGTGGATGTGTGAATAAATTGAGTTGTGTGTATGTGCTTGTGTTCATGCAAATGTGAGGTCCATGGATGTACAATACTTACTTCTTTGGGGAACAATAAATAGAAGGTTGCACATGTGCACCAGTATTCGTGTGTATTACCTTGGAGTAGACTCTGTCTGTCTCTGAGGAGTTGAGCATTGAGAGCACACACCTGTGCAGCATATGACAACATGCCTAACGCATGCTCACAGAGGCAGCCTTTGCAGTGTAGGGGGCTCAGGAAGAGACCTTTATTAGTAATAGCAATAGGAACAGCAACAACAAAGCCTGACGTTACAACACTAAAACCTCTTACCTCCTATTATGTGCCAGATACTGTTCTAGGCAATTTACACACATTAACTCATTTAATGTTCACGACAACCTTAAAAGTTACTCTCTTTTATTATTATTGCCATTGTATAGATGAGAGCAACAGAGGGACGGAGAGCTGAAATTACTTGCCCAAAGACAAAGATCCAGTAAATGACAAAGTCCAGGCTTGACTCTAGATGATTTTTAAAATTCCAACTCCTGAGCTCTTAACATTCTAGATCCTCTGTTATCTTGGTTGCACAGAGACTAATCATGGCCATATCTTTCCCAGGATGCGTGAACCCATTAACCCCCAAAAAACAGCAATTAGAGGAAATAGGAGCTGAGTGTCAAGAAGACAATGGAACGTGCAGAAAGAAATGCAGAAAATTAGAAACTGAATACCTGTACTGTGAAGATGGTGAAAAGTGTTGCTTGAAACCATATACCACCATAGTTTTGCCAATATTGAAGAAGCGTGACTGGTCAAACCAGCCCTGATCATCAGAGATTCCCAACCCCCCATCTTCTGGAAATCCTCCTTTCAAATTCCTTCACTATAAAAATGCATTCTAGCTTCCCATGCCTGTCTTACTCTAAAGATTCATGGCTAGAGGAGTGCAGTTGGGTAGAAGTCATAGAATTTGGAAAAAGGCACCATTGAAGAAAGCAAACAAAATGGCTGGGGTAGCACAATAGCTGCAGAAGGTTCAGAGGAAGGGAGAAGATTGCCTTGTACCTGGCTTCCTTACCATAAGAGAGAAAAAGATGTGAACAGGCCCTTCACAAATTTGGGTATTACAAATGGCCAATAAACACATGACAGCCTTCAAAGAAAAGCCCATTAAAACCTCGGTGAGACTGCCTGTGGAAGGAAGGATTAGATTATCAGCTCAGTGACCGCCTAGGGTTCCAATGTGCTGTGTTCTCATCCTCCAGCTGGTTTGGGAATGATCTGCAAGTTCCAGAGAGCAATAGCACAGCTGTGCCTGACACTCCATTAGATGCTGTGCAGCGATTGGGGAGTGGGTGTAGCTCAGTGGTTGAGTGCCTGCTTCACATGTATAAGGCCCCAGGTTCAATCCTTGATACCTCCTTAAAAAAAAAATCTATGCAGCCAAGTTCAGTACTTTGTAGCAGCCCCTCAGGGGCTGGGGACCCAGAAGGGCCTCTGGGTCATACTTATCCATATGTGCATGTGTACACACACACACACACACACACACACACACACACACAAACTCTTTAAACCCAGAACTGTTTAAGATGAGAAAGGCCCCAATGTAGTTAATTATGTGTTCTTGGAAACCTGTAATTGCGGAATGCAAAGTTAAGTGATGACTTATACTGGGCCGAGGTGGTGAGAGCATGGAACAACGGCCCATAAAGATTCTCAAGAGCTGAAACCAGGGAGCCACTTCCCTTCCTGATCTGCCCAACGCAGGGGATCTGCCCAACGCAGGGGATCTGCCCCCAGAGACTTGCGGCTTTGCCTTGATTGTGTGATGATGGAAGCTCGAGCGCCCTCAGAAACGACCCTGGCCAGTGTCACCGCAGAGCCCAGGCTGTGCTGTCTGGGCTAATGTGAAATCTTTTCCCGTGGCGCCAATCCTCTGGCTCTGCTGCACCAGCCTGGACAGGGTGGGGTCCCTGTGGCTTTGATGGCCCTTCTTAAGCATTCCCACTGCGTCCCAGCTCTGCTCCCAGGCTGCCTCCTACAGCAACCCCACCCTCCACCTGACCCAGGACCTGGGGAGGAGGGCAGTGCCCCAAAGCCAAGGCTGCTTTTGCTCAGGAGAGATGTCGGGTTTCTTGGGGGGCGTCAGGCTTTGAGCTTTGACCTGGGACCAGGTGCTGCACAGAGACGCTCCTCGCCTGTGCCTCCCGCCATGTTCACTTTAACAGTGCCTCAGTGAGGGTTAGGACAGTTTTGTTATTGTATTAACTTTAATCAGTTAATTCACTTGAAAAGCTAGCCGAGTTTTACTTTCTTTCTAGAATGATATACATGTAGGAGAGTGAGTTGTAATGCTCCCAAAGTGCCTTGTTTTCTCTAGTTTAAATATATCTGTAAGGACATATTCCGGTAGGTTCTTGAGAGTGAGTTTGCCACAGCAAGAGTTTAGGGAATGGGCATATATACAATGGGGACACAATCTGAGGATGGGACAGGAGCTTCACTTGGGGATCTGAGCAGTGGGGCTAAGCCAAACCCCTAAGTGACCCTGAGGTTGCAGCTTTCCTCTTCTATGCTATTCTTCTCAGGCTCTTAGAAGGAAAAACAGTTTTTTAAAGCCCTGTGTCTCCAAGCCTGGTCTCATGAGCTTTTCTGGCAGGCTCATCTATACCCCAGTGACCTGAAGGTTCCATATACTATTTTATGTATACACATGAATATGTAAATACCAGCCTTTAATACAATTTGATAAAGTCTTTGTAGTTGCTCAACAACAATCAAAACAAACAAACAAATCTCAGTGAGCTATTACTCAATATATCATCATATACCAGAATGGTACAGATGACATGACAATCCCTTGTGTGGGTGAGGATGTGGAGAAACTGTACATTTCATGTATTACTGGTGGGTCTATAAATGAAAAACTGATTATATGCATTCCACATGCTTCAGCAAAAATACATACCAGAAATTAGTATATATATTCACCAAAATACATGCACAAGGATCTTCCTAGCAGCAGCCTTCATCTTAGGTCTAAAGTGCCTTAACAGGAGAATAAATATACAATGCTGCAATGAAAGTGAAGAGGCTGTTGCTCCCTGCAATGACATGAATGACTCTCACAAACACGATGGTGAATGAAAAAAAAGCCATGATTCCCTTTTATACAAAGTTTAAAAAGGAGAAGAATTATATGGTATTACAAATCAGGATAGCGATCCTTTGCAGAGGGAAATGAGAGGGGAATTGTATAATGATGATAAATTTCTATTTTTTTTTGGACCTGGGTAATGATTACATGGGTTACTTCATTTTGCAATAATTCATCAGATTTTATAACTTAGGATTTGTGCACTTTCTGTAGACATGTAAAATGATTATTTTAGAAAAGAGGCCTGAGAGGCTGAGGGGTGCGACCAGGACTCTCTGTGAGGCTGTGCACATTATGCTCACTAATGACGATGAAGAATGCCCTTTATCATCATTTTCCTGAAACTTCTCAGTATGTGCGGTAGTCACAAAGTCTGTCCAGGAGATGGTGGTTTACTTTTCAGTTAAATTAGGCTATGCTGAGGGAACAAATAAACTGTGAAACCTTAATGGATTAATATATCAAAGATTTATTTATCATTCAGGAATTGAGGCCTGAAAGTGAGTTATTACTAACAAAGAATGTATTTATTAAGGTGAAGATGATTTATAAAGAAAAGTCTCTATGACTGTCAAAGACTGTTACAGGGCCACCTGCACCCATGTCCTTGCCATGGGGTGTTGCAGATCCTCCCATTAAGAGGCAGAGCCTATTTTCCCACCACTTGACCTGTGGGCTTGGCCATGTGACTCGCTTAGGCCAATGAGATGTTAGCAAAATTGTTATAAGTAGAGGCTTGAAAAGGTCCTATGTACTGGGCGTCATCTTATTGCTGCACTTGGGATCCTGAAACCACCATGTGAATAAACCCAAATCATCCCGCTGGAAGTTGAGAAGTTGTATAGAGAACTAAGGCATGCCAGATGACATCCATTCAAATGCCAGGCATGTGTGTGAGTCCATCCTAGGTCATCCAACACCCCGTCAACCAGCCAGCTGAGCACAAACACAGGAGGGAGCCTGGCAGAGGTCAGCCAAGCTAGCCCAGGCCAGAACTGCCAAGCCCCATTCCACAGACTCATGAATGAAATAAAATGACTGATTCAAGCCTCTAAGTTTTATGGTGCTTTTTTTTTTTAATGCAAGAAGAGAAGTTAACTGATAGTGACCTAGTAATTGCTGGTTGGAAATAAGGATTCAAGATTCTGATTTTGGCTACATGTTTCCAACAGAAAGCAGAAAGATGCTATTCCTAGCTTTTACGTTTTTTGTTCTCTCAGGCACTCCTCAAACATTTGTTGGAAAGAGAAAAAGAACAAATGGGAAGAACAGTGTTGGAATACCCAATGGGTATATATTCTTGTACTTAGGGGCCAGCTGAGCAGGGGACCCAAGAACAGGGAAAATTTTTTTTGAAGGAAATACGTGATCTTTTGGCATCTAAAAAAAAAAAGGTACCAAGAAGTCACAATAGGTGTTGTTGGGGCTTTGTCATGCTTCCTTACACTTCATTTCCAATGAGTATTCTTTTTACTTTGAATTGCAGCTAGGTGGTAGTGGGGCACGAGGTGGTGGATTCTTCTAGAAAGCTTGGTCAAGGTCAGTGGGACCAGGAAGAACGGCAGCAGAGGTGACTCCATGTCCTGTGGTACAGATTATTATTCATCAGACTCATTTTTATTTCTGGGTACCTAGAAGACAACATTTCCCAGTCTCTTCTGCAGTTAGAGTTGGAGCAATGTGACATTCTGGCCAGTGGGATGTGGGCAGAGGTGAGGCCTGCTTCTCCCAGGTGGGCCTCTAAACCCTCCCAGACATCATTGGCATTCTCGCTCATCTCATCCATGGCTGAAGGAAATCTCTCTAAGATGTTTGCAGTCACATGATTGAAGGAGCCCAGACCACTGAGTCACAGCTCAGAAGAAGTGCTTCCAGAAAACCACTTGTGCCATATGGTTCTGTGATACAATTAAGAAGAAAAAAGTTTGTTGTGTTAATCCCTCTGGGATTTTGCAGTTTTTGGTAGAACAATTGTCATTAATGACTCTGAATCAGAACCTGGAATCAGAAATGGTATGCTGTTATAACAAAAACTGGAAATGTGACGTTAGTTTGGTGATTAAGTGGCAAGCAGTAAAGAAGCAGATATCAGAGGTTATGAAGGTGGCAATTGATGAGACTCAGCTGAAAAAAATATTATAAAACTCTGGTCTATGGAAACTTAGAAGACAGACACATGTACACAGCCTGCAACTCTCAGGGAGATGGTTGGCATTGGTGTGTATTGGCGGTTTATGGCTGCATTTAGCAAGTTTTACAAGAAAGAGATGATCACAGTGAGGAGTCAGTCTGTTAACAGGCAGAAATGAAGTAGAATAAAGATCACAAACTTGAGAAAAGGCATGGCTGGTGTGTCAGGGATCCCCAAGAAGAAACCCAGTTGGGTGATATGACAGAAAGACTCAAGGCTCAGAAGTTATACTCATGGTTACCATTTGATACAGCAAAAGGATAAAAAGAAAAATCAGTAAATAGAGTGATCTGGGGCAAAACTGAATCCTCCTTCCTTAATATAGCATACTTCCTATTTATTCCAGATAGCCTTAAGGTAGCCATTATTAGTTTGGAAAAGTCAAGCAGGATGACAGAAAGGCAAATAAATAAGCGACAGCTGAGAACTATGTCTAGGAAAGAATTCTGAGTAGGATTCCTAGCAAAAATTAGAAGGTCGCTATGCTCTTATGGGAATTTCATTACCCAAGAGAACACAAGTCCTGACCAAAAAAGCTTTTGTCATTTGAGACTTAAAACGTCTAAGTTGCCAACTTCCTTGAGCAAAAGGCAGATTTGGAAGGCTGTGCTGCCCCCATGTAAGGCAAGCTCCCTAACATCCACTTCAAATGCTACCAGAGAGAATATGGGCAGGACATAGTGTGAGGGTGAAAGAAGAATCCAGAAGTAATGAAGGTGTTTCCTCACCCTCAGGGTTCTCTCTCCTTTTCAAATGTAAATGTTTATTGCACTTACCCAGTCCTTGATCTATTATTGATTATAGGGTGTAAGAAGGGAAAATACCTTGCCCTTCTAGTTCATAGGACCCTGGGTCAGCAGTTCAGATGTGATAGAGAGGAGTTTGTATCCGCTGGTGTCTTGGACTTGGCACCACATGTAATAACAGGATGGGACGTGGGCCGTGCCTCTTCAGGAAGGGGTGAGTATGTTCTGATTGTGGGAGGTACAGAAAAATGCAAAATCTTGATCAGAAAGGTGCACATATGATTAGATCCTCACTAAACCCATTTACCATTGCTCTATGGTAACACATGAAAAACACATGATCTATGGGACACAGGAAAATCTAATTTCTTGGCAGTTTGGGGACATGGGGACATCTGGCCAATAATATTTGGGCATAAGCAACATAAACAACTTTCAGGTCTTGCTCCTGAAATGTACTATGAGAGCCTCAGTTTTCTCTCCCCATCCATGCAACAGGAAGCAAAGTACTCTGAAATGGTTGCAGCCACAGGAAGGAGCGAATTGCCAAGGCTGAAATTAACTTGTACCATTTAAATAATTTTGTACATAATTTTCAAAGGAGGTTAAAGAATGAGATTGTTCCCAGTGATACAGTTGGGAAGGTACACCAAAAAGGATGGATGATGACTGAATTGAAGGAAAACTGGATGAAAATTATTAAAAATATGTAGTTAGGACATATATATGATGTAGCTAATAGATCATTTTTAAGAACAGATTTTACTAAAGTATTAATACCTACAGAAACATTCACAAATTTTACATGTAGATATTAGGGAAATTTCTCAAAGTGAACACAGAGGAAGAAATATATCATTACCCCAAACCCAGCATCTTCCTCTTGCCTCCTTCCTATCATATTCCTCCCAAATCACTATCATGATTAGTGATATAGCTTTACTTTTATCCTGTCTTTGAATTTTAAATAAATGGAATAATAGAGTATATATTCTCCTGTGCTTGATGAGGTTTATCCATATTGTTTTGTGTGACACTAATTTATTCATTCTCATTACTATACAGTGTTTCTTTGTATGAATCTAACATAGCTTATTCTATTGCTGATAGACATTTGAATTATGTACAGGTTTTGACTGTAGTGCTGCTGGGGACACAATCGTATATTTTTGTCATATTGGTCATATACATGAATGAATACCTGTTAAGTTTTGGGGATTGCAAATGTTCAGCCTAATAGACCCCACTAAATGCTGCTGTCAAGAGACTCACCTTAAATTCAAAGACACTATTTGGTTGAAAGTGAAAGGATGGAAAAATATACCATGCAAATAGCAATCAAAATAGAGCTGAGCTTGCTATACTAATATCACATGAAATGGACTTTAAGTAAAAACCATTATGAGGGACAAAGAAGGTCCCTATATATTGGTAAAGGGGCCAATTCAACAAGAAGACATAACAATTATAAATATATAGGCACCTGTAGCAGTTTGATATTGTTTATGAACTCCAAAAATA
Source organism: Cabassous unicinctus (assembly GCA_029593785.1). Taxonomy (NCBI): domain Eukaryota; kingdom Metazoa; phylum Chordata; class Mammalia; order Cingulata; family Chlamyphoridae; genus Cabassous; species Cabassous unicinctus. The sequence continues at coordinate 14,507 of JAQZBX010045188.1, forward strand.
GAATTTGGATTATGTTTGTAAACTCGTCTGTTCCTCTGGGCATATTAGATTGTATTGGACTCAGAGGTTTCATTTTTTTTTTTTTTTCCTTGATTAAGGCTTTGTTTGGGCCACGTCAGTAGGACGTTGAGTCCCAGCTCCCTTGGTGGGCAGGGACTCACAGAGAAAACGACATGACAGAGGAGACAGTTGGAGTTTTTTGATGCTGGAGCCCAGGGAAGTAAATACACAGGAGAAGAACACAGAGGAATAGAGATAGCTCCACAGACATGGCAGAGGCTCCAGGAAGACAGAGAGCCTGATAGTATACAGCTGACCTTGTGGAGAGACCAGAGCAGCTGAGTCCGGAGAAAGATGAGACTTATCCCAGCCTACAGCTGAGTTTAGAAGAAACTGGGACCATGGAGCCTTAAGAGGAAGAAGAAGAAGGCTGAATGAACCCTTGCAGCCATCTTGCTCCAACACGTGGCAACAGACTTTGATGAGGGAAGTAACTTATGCTTTATGGCCTGGTAACTATAAGCTTCTACCCCAAATAAATACCCTCTTATAAAAGCCAACAGATTTCTGGTATTTTGCATCAGCACCCCTTTGGCTGACTAATACAGCACCTAATGGCAAAGTCTCCAAAATATGCAATGCAATTATTGACAGATTTGAATGGAGAAATGGATGGTTCTAATTAATAACAGGAGACTTCAATACACAACTTTCAATAACAGATAGAACATCTAGACAGAAGATCAATAAGAAGATCAATAAGACTTGAACAATACTACAAACCAACTAGACCTAACCGACATATATAGAACATGTCACCCAACAGCAGCAGAATACTCATTCTTCTCCAGTGTACAAAGGTCAGTCTCCATGATAGACCACGTGTTAGGTCACAAAACAAATCTAAGTATATTTTAAAATATTGAAATCATACAATGTATCTTCTACTACTACAATGGAATGAAGCTAGGAATAAATAAAAGAGGGAGAACTGGAAAACTCACAAATATGTGGAAATTAAACAATACCCTCTGAAATAGCCAGTGGGTCACAAAAGATATCACAAGGGAAATGTTGAAGTGCAGGGATCCACCTTCATTCTTTTGCATATAGATATTCAAATTTCCCAACACAACTTGTTGAAGAGACTATTCTTTCCCAACTGAGTAGACTTAACACATTGCCAAAGATCAGTTGGCCAATGGTGTGAGGGTTTATTTCTAATATTCAGTTCTATTCCATTGGTCTATATGTCTGTCCTTCTGCCAGTACCATCTGTTTTGATTACTTCGATTACTGTAGTTTTGTAATAAATTTTAAAATTGGTAAAGTTTCCTCCAACTTCATTCTTATTTTTTTAAGATGTTTTTGGTTATTCAGCTTCCCTTATCCTTCCATATAAAATTGATGATTGGCTTTTCCATTTCTGAAAAGAAGGTTGCTGGAATTTTGATTGGTATTGCACTGAATCTAAAAATTACTTTGGGTAGTATTGACATATTAACAATATTTAGTCTTCCGATCCATGAGCACAGAATACCCTTCCCTTTATTTAGGTCTTCTTTAATTTCTTTTAGCAATGATTTATAGTTTCCTGGGTACAAGTCCTTTACATTCTTGGTTAGATTTATTCATAGATATTTGATTACTTTAGTTGCTATTGTGAATGGAACTTTTTTCTTGATTTCTTTTTTCTTCTGATTATTCATTTTTAGTGTATAGAAACACTACTGATTTTTGCATATTGATCTTGTACTCCAGCACTTTGCTGAATTCATTTATTAGCTCTAGAAGCTTTGTTGTGGATTGTTAAGGATTTTCTATGTATAGGATCATGTCATCTGCAAATAGAGAAAGTTTTACATTTTTTTCCCCTATTTGGTACCTTTTATTTCTTTTTCTTGCCTAATCACTTTGGCCAGAACTTCCAGTGTTGTGGGTAGGCATTCTTGGATTGTGTCTGATCTCGGGGGGAAAGCTTTCAGTTAACTGTGGGTTTTTCATATATGTCCTTTATCATGCTGAAGAAATTTCCTTCAACTTCTAGTTTTCTAAGCATTTTTATCAGGAAAGTGGTGCTGGGTCCTGCCATTTTTGGAATCTCAGATCTGAATCTCCTGCAAAGAACAGATTTTACAATAATGCACATATAAACAGGTGCATACACATACATGCACACACCTTCCCAGAATTGGCTTTTCATAACAAAGAGACAGTCTTCCTCAAAGCTAAATGCATGACTCAGTGTTTAAAAAAACTGGAGAATTCTGACAACTACTAAACAACATTTCACTTGTCTTCTCAGTTAGAGTTCAAAATTAACCGTAGGAGACAAGTCTTTCCCAGGGTCACCTTGCTACAAAATATATAGAGAGGTTTTAGTGCAGAACTTGGGGACATTCTCAGCAAACCATTTTGTCTCTTGCATAAATTCCTGAAGTAAAGACCCACAGAAAAGTTATTAGCCATGTGAAACTCATGTTTCTTAAAGGTTCATTGGCCAGTAAGTATATAGATAGGTGATATTGCTGTATATAAAATAAATTTCCCTGGTTTATGCCTATTCACAATGAGGGCTGGCTCTCCAGCCCTCCACAGAGTTTCTCCCACTTCTGAAGCTTGTGGAATGTGAGCTCAGAAACTGTTCTCCTTTGTTCCTCCTCTGTGCTCTGATTGCCTGCACAGTGTCAGGTTCATTCATTCACTCATTCACTCATTCATTCAACAACTATTTATTGAGGATCTACTCTGTACCAGGCACTGTTATCCATGCAGTTGATACACTGGTGAGCAAAACTGGGGAAAACCCCTGTTCTTAAGGGCTTGTAATATAGTAGAAATACATATAAATAGTAAATTAGGAAAATAAGTAAGGTTATATGACTAAGGAGAACCATAAAGGAAGAAAGGTGATAAGAAGGGTCAGAAGAGTTGCTATGTTAGATAAAGTGACCAGGAAAGGTCTCTCTGAGAAGGAAATAGTTAAACATTAAGGGATTGAAGGCAGGGAGGGAATGCACATGTGTGCATATGTGTGTTTCAGGCACAGAGAATCACAGGTAAAGATGGTCTGACATCAGTGCTTGCTTATTTGTTGAAGGAATAGTGAGGAGGCCCCTGTGACTGGAGAGAAGAGATGAAGTCAGGGAGGAGACAGGGCTGTCACCATGAAAATCCTTGACGTCATGGGAGGACATTTACTCCTAGTGAGGTTGGAAGCCCTGGAGTGTCTGAGCAGAATAGTGACATGATTCACCCCGGCTGCTATTTTAAGAATACACTGAACAACTGCAAGAACAGAAACAGGAAAATCAGTTAGGAGGCTAATGCAGCACACCTGTTGAGAAATGATGGCACCTGAACCAAGGCAGTCATGGTAAAAGTGATCAGACACTGAAGATATATACATCAGGAGGTACCGGGATTGAACTGGGGCCTCATACATGGGAAGCAGGCGCTCAACCACTTGAGCTACACCCACTCCCTCTGGACATATTTTGAAGGTGGAATCAATAGTACTTGCTGACAAATTCAATGAGGGTTATGAGAGAAAGCAAGTTGTTAAACATGACTCTAGGTTTTTTTATTTCACCTCCTGGAGAAAGGAGTTTCCATTATCTGAGGTGAGGAAACCTGCATAAGGAACAGGTTTGGGAAGGGGAGGATGGAACCGAGTTCCGTGCATGCACTTGGGGCAGTCTCCACAGCTCCTCCACAGCTGCCGGGGATGTTCTGTGGAAGCACTGCTGTCAGGTTCAGCGTCTGACTCCAGGGCTCTCTGCCATCTCTCGTTGAGATGCTAGGGCTGCATAGTCTGGAGTCTTCACTGCATCAAGTCAGTCCACACTGGATTTTACACAGACGTGAAGTGTTGGCTCCTCTCTTATCCTCTGAGTCACACATTCTCACCTGGGAGGAGGCTTCTGCATCTTTTGTTGGTGTAGGGCTTTCATTTGGGTTATTATGGACTGACCAAAAGGACCAATATTTGAAATCATCACAACTGTGCTTACAATCCCTTGACTAGGTATAAAACCCCTTCTTTCTTCTTCTCCAACTAAAACAATAAAATAATACCTGTGCATATCAAACTGTGGGTCATCAGACATGGCCAGACACTTCTGAGCTTTAGCTTATTCTTAGACCAAGACCACCCTACCTATTGATAATTTGTATCCAAGAGATACAGCCTGTTATTAGTTGAACTATTTTGGTGTCTGGAGAGAAGAAAACCTCCACAAGCTCCTTCCTACCTCATGGCTTCACACTTGCAAGTCTATTTGCCCAATCACTCTTTTTCCAGGTATTTCAGGCTGGCTCCTTCTGTTCTCAGCTAAGTTGTAACCTCCTTGAAGAGGGCTTCCTTGACCATGTCATCTTAAGTATTTCTCCAAAAATGTCACCGAGAAGCTTGCACAATCATAGAAGGCAGGCCTGATGCCCACTTCTCCATATACCAGTCATTCCATTACTTTAACTTGCTTCTCCCATTTATCTCTACTTGAAATAATTTCTTATTTGTATATTCAATAATCTGTCTCCCTATTATATTGTAAACTCCACGGAAATAGGGACCTGCTCTATCTTGTTCACCACTGTACAGTGCTTGGGATATAATAGGTGTTTAATGAACATTGGATAAATGGATGTTTTCTTAACATGGTTGATTCTATCTGGGTGTGCTGGATATATGTCATCAGAGAGTTGGGTAAAGTGATCCCTGTTGGCACACACAAAAGTAGAATGAATATACAGGTGCTTAAGGTAGGAGGATTGTTTAGACGTGGCTTCACACAAGAGTCTGGTTTGAAATAAGAACCCTTCAGGCAACATATAAAAAGAAGAGCAAGAAACAGATTTATTAATTCCCAAGATGACAAGTTGCTTTTGAGGTCCATGGTGGGGACTGAAAGGGAGTAGGAGCCTCAGATGAGACTACCCGGTTGAGCAGCGCTTTATCATAAAGGGAGTTTACAATTGATTCCTGCAATGACTGAGCAGCTTTGGAAGGGTTTGAGAAGAGGAATAAAGCTGTCATATTTGGGTTTTAGAAATGTTCCTCTGGCAACTGAATGGAAAGACTAGTGAGTCAAAGACTTAATGGGAGACAGACTAATAGAATGGGCAAGGAAAGTTGATGGCTGAATTAGAATTGTAGAGGCAGGATGGACAGCAGGTGCTAAGAGGCAAACTTGGAAGGTCTTTGTGACTGACATGATGTAGAGGAGTGAAGAATAAGGAGATGTCCAAGATGTATCTTAGGTTTGTGACTGGAGTACTTAGGTTAAAAGCTACTATCCTTCCTGGTCTCTCTCTTCATCCTTCATGCTTTTGCTTTCTAAGGTGGCATCTCCTTAAGTCGTAGGTAGGGATGGATTTTCACCCTAATTTAAAGAATGCAGAAGGTTGTTAGAATGTATTCCAACACTTCCATTTTGGAGATGGGCAAACTGAGGCCCAGTGTAGAAATGGGCAAAGCATATCCTATTAGTGCATCTTAAGTTCCCCTGCACCTTTTTCACTTCTTCGGGACTCTGGGCCTGGAGTCATGTTCAGATGACTTTCCAAGACTCCTGGGATCACCTATGGATATAATTTCTCTAGCCCCAAGTATATACAAACTCTTGTACAGGAACTGGGGCTTCTAAGGATTTTCTGCAGCCTTCAGTATGGTCTGAGTTGAAGCATTGTTTGGAATCACTGTGCCTAGGTAGTCAGAGACCTAGTCTCTGGTCCACTCTCCAGATATCCCAAGGAAATCCTTTAAGGTTTGGAGCATGAATATTACTTCATGGTTTTACAGTGAGGAAAACGAGAGAATGGATATAAAAGTACTTTGAGAAATGGATTAAAGGGCTGCAGGCTGCCATTATTGTGATGATTATGATGGCTGTAACTTGTCTTTAGACTGTGCTCTCCAGATAATTACGTCAACAGAAGCTAGGGATAATTCGCAGCTCTAGACTTGATGGGCACTGGCCGCTTACCTGAGACTGCCCCCTTCAGGTGTAACCTGGTATTTACCACTTAAATTAGAGTTCGTTACACATGACAACCACAAGGGGGCGCGCAAAGCGCTCTTTTTCACTACACCTTCCACATTTAGATGGTTCTTGGTGGGAAGAGAAAAGGGAAACTTTTCCTACTGCAGCAATGTGTTTTTCCACCTTGAGAAAAGACAGCGTCTGAACTCAGGCATCGTGTGTTCAAAGTCCTGCTACTGAACTAGCTAGTTCTGCCGTTTGGGACAAGTCATTTAAACTCTTTGTGACTTGGTTTCCTCTCAGGCAAAGGGAGATAATCGTAGTTCCTAACTCATGGAGCCATTGCTAGGACAAAATGAGGTCATGTCTGAAAATTGCTTAGGGCAAGGCCTTGCATATAATAAACTCTCGATAAATGTTGAGCATTTTGACTATTTTTCCCTGCTACTTGGTTGGAGCAGGAGCAATTGCTTCCTGGTCAGAGGGCATATTAACCTTTGGAAAGCCAGGTGTGATTAGGAGATTGGAGTAAGGGGTAGATTCCAAGAGTGAGAGCATGAGGCAGAGCCCTAGAATAACCCTTGAGCTAAAGAGGCACAAGAGAGCCTTCTGGATCACACTGGCCTATATCAACTTTCCAGGA
>JAQZBX010045189.1:0-21132 GCA_029593785.1 Cabassous unicinctus
GCATCTCCCATCCCCAACACCCCACACCAACGATCCTCCCCTGCCCCAGTTGTAACCCTTCTGTGATTCAAAGCTTCTTCAAAGATGAAGCCATTGCAATAGATGTATACAATTAATAGGAAAATGAAATAATAAGTTTAAATATAAGAGATAAAATACATAAAAATATTAAAAACTAAAAATAAAATAAAATTAAAATATTGAAAACTTGAAAAATATTTTTAAAAAATGTTTTGACCCTTTGCCTTTAATCTCTGCAATATCTGGTGTCCAGTTTCTACTGTGGCACCTTCTGCCTCTCATTCCTCAGTGTCTCACTATTTTTCATTTTGTTTTCTAAGAAGTTTTAGGTCATAGCAATGTCACAGAATACAGGAGCCTCTCATATACTCAAAATTCTCCCCCTTTCCTCACCCTTTATTAATACCTTTGTATATGTGGATGGTAGCATTGTTATAACTGATATACAAATATTGAAACATAGCTAATTTACATGATCAATGGTTTACACTATGGTTTACATTTTAGACTGTATACTTTTATAAATTTTGATGATATTTACCATGTCCTGTGTCCATCAATATATGGTAATGGAGAACATTTCTACTGACCACTAAATATCCCCCCTTTGATCTATTCTGTTCTTGCCACCCCATTCCATTAGGGCCCAGAATGACCCCCTGGCTTGACTCATTGGATGACAAGATTCATAGTTACATGCAACAAGAGGTCCTGACACACTGGTTTGTCCTCCCCTATTAGGAACCACACTTGCTCTTGAGAGACTCCTGCATGTCTATTTCTGAACAAATCAGTTGGCCCAAAAATGGGAGTCCAACTCCTTCGCACTCATTATATGGGTATCCACCCACTGATACAACACATTATGACAGAATGAACACTCACACACTCCCTAGAAGCCTGCTCCAGGTACACCCTGTTCCGAATGCTCCCCAACCAGGACCCTAAACCAGTGACACTTCCTTGTTTTATTGCCATAAGAGCCTTCCCACCTTTGTACTTTCAACCTCATACCCACAAATCCCCAGTGTTCACCTGGTCTCTGTCCCAACCCTCCCACCAGTATCCTGGGCCTTCTAACCCATTATAGCTTCCCCTGCCCTTTCTGGTTACTGTTTTTATGTAAAATCATTTTCCAACCTTTCACTTGCAACATGTTTGTTTCTTTGTGTCTAAGGTGAGTTTCTTGTAGACATCATATAGGTGGGTCATATTTCCGTATCCATTCTGCCAATCTGTGTTTTTCAATTGGAGAGTTTAATCCATTAGTATTCTATGTTATTACTCTAAAGGCAAGACTTACTTTAGCCACTTTTTCTTTAGGCTTGTGTATGTCATATTTTATTTTTATCCCTTAAGTTCATCTTACCAATAATATTCCCTTCTACACTCTCCTACAACCCTCTCTCTCCTGTTTTTTTCTTTTCCACCTGCAAACTCCCCCAGTATTTCTTGAAAGGCAAGACTCTTGTTGAAAAATATTCTCAATTTCTATTGATCTGTGACTATTTTGAATTCTCCCTCATTTCTGAATGACAAATTTGCTTGATACAGAATTCTTGGCCGGCAGTTTTTGGTTTTTTTTTTTCTTTCAGCACCTTAGCTGTGTCATCCCACTTCCTTCTCACCTTCATGGTTTCAGGTGAAAAACCAGCATTTAACCATATCATGCTTCACTTATATGTGATGGATCTCTTTTCTCTTGCTGCTTTAAGGATTCTGTCTTTTTTTGAGCTTTGACAATCCTATAATATGCCTCGGAGAAGGTCTGGTAGGATTTATGTGCTTGAATTTCAGTCACCTTCCTGGACATGTATATCCATGTTCTTCATAAGTGTTGGGAAATTTTAGGCCATTATTTCCTCAAACACTCCTACTGCCCTTTTCCCTTCTTTTGTCCCACTGGGATGCCCATATTGGCATATGTTTGTGAGTTTCTTGTTGTCATTCAGTACTCCGGGTGCCTGTTGGAGTTTTTCCATTGTTTTTGTGTATCTGCTCTACTATCTGTGAGATTTCAGGTGTCCAATCTTTGACATTGCTAATTCTTTCCTCTGCCTGTTAAATCTGCTCTTATATGTTTCTAGTATATTTTATTATCATTATTATTCAAGAAGCTTTAGATTACATAAATGATACATAAAAAATATAAGGGGATTTCCATATACTCCATCCCCCTCCTTTCCACTATTTTCCTAATTAACAACATCTTTCATCAGTGTGATATATTTGTTAAAATTGATGAAGACCTATTTAAGCATTGTTACTAACCATGGTGTATAGTTTACATTAAGGTTTACTTTACACTTTGCACTGCACCATTTTACAGATTTTGATAAAATATATAATGGCCTGTATTCATCATTGCAATGTCATACAGAACAATTCCAGTGTCCCCAAAATGCTTCATGTTACGCATATTCTTCCCTCTTCCTCCCCTCACAACCTCTGTTGACCACTGCCTTTATATCAATGTTACAAATTCTTCCATTACTAGAATAATAAGTCTACTTTACTCTATAAATGCATTCCCCCCTTATATTTGTTCATTCCTCAGTCTTGAGGATTTGGGGATGGTGATGCTCACTCTGCTTCTGATTGAGAGGGAGTATAGATCCCATGGGGAAGATGGATGGAATTCTTTCTTGCAGTTGTAGATACTCTGTTTTTTGGGATGGGCCTTGTCCTTCATCATCCTTTTGTTAGTTGTCCTGGGCAAGTCAAATGAATGGGAAAGTAGATGTTGGCTCCATCTCTGCAGAAAGTCAGGGCTCATTCAGCATATGAACAGCGAGAAGATTTATGTTTCTGAGACACATATTTAATGAGTATAGTGCTAAATATAGGTTCAAATAAAAGGGGCAGAAGAGCCATGTGTAGCAAAATTATAAATGAGTCTTACTTCAATATATTGAGAGGATAGGTTATCATATATTCCAAGGTAAGGCCCACTGATAGGTTACCAAATTCCTGGGAATTTCTTCCCTGCCTATAGTGTCTATATGTCTCTAGAGCCCTCAGGAGCCCCCTGCTTGATGCAGTTTACTGTGGCAGTCAGTGAGATCCTCCTGAGCCTTGGATAACCATAACCTCTGGAATGACCATACAACTCACTTTGAAATCTCTTAGCTGTAAAATTCATTTGTATTTAATACTGCCCCGTTTTAGTCAAGGTCTTTTTCCAAATGCAGTGCTGGATGGCACTTGGTAATAATTCCTCGGTGCCAGAGAGACTCATCCCGGAAGTCATGTTCAACACTGGGGGGAATATATTGAGTTTATATGCTGAATTTGACTTAGAGAGTGACCGTATTTGAGCAACAAGTAGGTTTTCAAGATGTAACTCTTAGGCAATTTATAATACCAGGCTAAGTTTCAATTTCACAAGAATGAGGTTCATAAGGAAAAGCATCAGTATCAATGTCCTGGTGTATTTGTCCTCCTTTGCTAGGCACTGTGCATGTTCCTAGTATATTTTTCATTTCTTACATTGTGCATTTCATCACCATAAGGTCTGTTATCTTTTGTGGTTAAGTCAATTTTATTGATACATATTAATAAATCATCCAAAGTGTGCAATTAATGGTATTTGGTACTATTACATAGTTGTGCATTCATCACTTCAGTTATTTTTAGAGCATTTTCATTATTCCAATAATAATTATAATAATTAACAACAAACAAAAAGCCTTATCACCTCTCAATCTATGTTTCCACTGCTGTACACAGTTGCTATTCTGTTTCCATCTCTCCATTTTATTTGTATATATATTTTGTAAAAAACTGTGTTATATATGCAATATGACCCATATTCGTATTTTACATGGGGTTTAACTGTGCTATACAGTCCCATGTTATACTTTTTAGCTTTCCTTCTGGTAATATACATGACTTTAGACTTACCTTTTCAACCACTGTCATACTCATATAATAACACTGCTAGTTTCAAACACTATGTTGTGCTTTACATTTTCTATTCATGTCCAAAGATTAAAAACAACACTTTTACTAATTCTACACAAGTTAATGCTCAGCTTCCCATTCTCTAACCTCATTCTATTTTCTGTTGACCAATATTCTAGTTATTAACTCCATGATTTACACAATTTATTCCGTTCAAATAGCACAATCATACAGTATTTGTTCATTTGTGTCTAGCTTGCTTCAGTCAACATAATGTTCTCCAGGTAATATCCTTCATGACTTCATTTATTCTTCCCGGTGCATAATACTCCACTGTGGGTATACACCACCAACTGTTTATCTATTCATCAATTGATGGACACCTGGGTTGTTTCTATGTTTTTCAATCATGAATAGCATCACTATGAACATTGGTGTGCAGATGTCTGTTTGTGTTACTGCTTTCAGTTCTTCTGTGTAAATACTTTTCATTCCCATAACTTCTGCTACTTTTCTTTGCAGACTTTCAGATTGTTCTTTATGCTGACCCAGTGTTTTCTTAATATCCTTTCTCTTTAGTCATATTTTCTTCTAATTGTTTGAATTGACTTAGGAGAGTTGTGTAATTATAACTGATTGTCTTAAATCCTGTATCTCTTCAGGTTATTTGGTTTGTTCCTTTGGCTGGACCAGCTAATCCTGTTTCCCAGTGTGGCTTGTAATTTTTTGATTATGTCTAGGCATTTGAATATGTTGATGAATTTACGATGATGGCCAATTTCTCTTTTTTGCCTATTTTTTCCCCCACAACTCGTTTTTGATATTTGGTTCAAATTATTCTAAGTTATTAAAATTGCCCATGGGGAAACAGATGGGCCTCAAGCAATTGGGCTCTCATCTACCATATGGGAGGTGCAGAGTTAGATTCCTGGGGCCTTCTGCTGAAAGGCAAGCTGACCCACACAGGAGAGCAGGCCTGCCCAGAAGTCCTGGCTCACCAAGGAGTGCTGACCCACACAGAGAGCTGGTGCAGTAAGATGATGCAGTAAAAAGAGACAGAGAGGAGAGACAATAAGAGATGCAGCATACCAGGGAGCTGTGGTGGCACTAGAGATTAAGTGCCTCTCTCCAACTCCAGAATGCTCCAGGATCAGTTTCTGGTGCTTCCTAAAGAGAATACAAGCAGACACAGAAGAACACACAGAGCATAGACAGAACTAAACAATGAGGAGAGGGCGATAAATAAATAAGTAAATCTTTTTAAACATTGCCCAGCTTAAGTTATCAGAATCATGCCAGGAACTTGCTAATGGGGTGCACATTTTCTCCCAGGACTTTGTGTTAAGAGAGCCCTAAAAGCAGATTTTCTTCTTGCAATTTCAAGACCTGACATCAGATAGCATTCATCAGCTTACCTTTCCGAGGAGATGTTTCTTTCAATCACTATTTCATGTTTTTTTTTTTTGGTCTGGCCAGAGCCGAGATTCAAAGTGGGCTCTGGTGGCTGAATTCACTGAAGAAAAGCCCCTCCCTGACTGCCACTCCCTTTTAATTCATAACATCTGACAGGGAGGAAGATGTCTGTTCCCCTCACAGTCAGCTGCAGTGAGCCAGGGGTTTTATACAGGTTATATATCTTGGGTGTGGGTTATGGGAGACCTTTCTGATTGCTGCAGGAGCTTGGTAACTCACATTGTTTTGGATTTTTTATCTCTCTTTCCCTTGCCCTCCTGGGAGTTGTATATACAGCACTGTTCTGGGTTGCTGACCCCCAAATCAGGTCCCCTGAAGAGCTTTTGACCCTGTTTCCATTGTTTTGTGAGAGAGTTGAGCCCTGCCTGCCTGCTGTGATGCATCTTCCTGTAATGCTCTAATCTGTTATATTTTTCTTTATGTTTACAATTTTTTGATAAGTTTCCCTAGTGTCTTCTTGATAGCCTTTATCTCTTCCTTCATTTCAAAGAGTTGAGGATATTTGTTTGGACATCCTTGACTAGCTGTTCCACATTGTGCTTCTCCTGCTTTTTAGTTTGTCCATTAGACTGGGCCACAAATTATTGTTTTTTAGTATGGCTTGTAATTTTTTGCAGAGGTCTAGGCATCCATTTATCTTGATGGGCTTATTCAGTTGTTAGTTTCTCTTTCAAGTCTAGGGTTTCTTTCTTTCTTTTTATTTTTTTTAAAATCTACTTTATCACTTGGTTCCACTTATTCTGTATCCTTCCCACAGTTCCTCGAGGAAGAGTACATCTTGCTCTGTGCCCTACTCTGCCATCTTGAATATCTGTAATGTACTTTTAATTTCATCCATTGTGTGTTTCATCCCCATAATTTCTGTCATTTTTCTGTTCAAGCTTTCAAGTTCTTCTTTAACCTTACCCATCATCTTAGTATCTTTTATATCTGTAGCTACATTTTCTTTCAGATCCTTGAATTACATTAGGAGATTTCTTTGAACATTATCGATTAGTTGCTTCAAATCCTGTGTTTCATATTACATTCTAATTTATTCCTCTGCCTGCGCCATACCTTCCTGTTTCTTTGTATGGCTTGTAATATTTTGCTGATATCTAGGCATCTGATTATGATGGTAAGTTTACTCTGATGGTCAGTTTTTCTTGCTTGCCTAGAATTTTAATGTTGATTGGCATTGTGTTACAGCTCTTCTTTGATTCTTTGTTCAAATCATTCTAGTCTGTAAAATTGCCTATGTATAACTGATGAAAACAGGAGCAAGGACAGGGACCCACTAATGAAACTCATACATGGGAAGCAAGCGTTCAACCATTGAGCTATATCTGTTTCCCAATGCTATTGATTTTTGCATATTAATCTTCTCTCCTGCCACTTTGCTAAACTTGTCTATTAATTCCAGTCATTTTGGTGGGCATATTTCAGGATTTTCTAGATATAGGTTCAAAACATCAGTGAGTAGTGGAAGTTTCACTTCCTTCTTTCCAATTTGGGTGCCTTTTATTTCTTTATCTGACCTAATTTCTCTAGCTAGAACTTCTAGCACAATATTGAATAACAATGGTGACAATAAGCATCCATGTCTGGTTACTGATCTCAGTGAGAAAGTTTTCAGCCTTTCACCATTGAGTAAAATGCTAGCTGTAGGCTTTTCATATATGCACTTTACCTTTTTGAGAAAGGTTCCTTCTATTCCTATCTTTTGGAGTTTTTTTTTTTTAATGAAGAAAAGCTACTGTATTTTGGCAAATGCCTTTTCTGCATCAATCGAGAGGATCACATGATTTTTATTCTTCAATTTATCAATGTGTTTTATTACATTAATTGATTTTCTTGTGTTGAAACACCTTTGAAAATGAGGAATAAAACCTACTTGATTGCACTTTATAATTATTTTAATGTGCTTTTGGATTTGGTTTGCAAGTATTTTATTGAGGATTTTTGCATCTATATTCATTAGAGATATTGGTCTGTATTTTTCTTTTTTCATAGTATCTTTATCTGGTTTTGGTATTAGGTGATGGCTTCATAGAATGAGTTTGGTAGCATTCTTTCCTGTTTAATTATTTGGAGAACTTGAGTAAGATTGATATTAGATCATCTTTGAATGATACATAGAATTCACCTGTGAAGCCATCTGGTCCTACACTTTTCATATTTGGGAGGTTTTTGATGATCATTTCAATCTCTTCACTTGTTATTGGTATTTTGAGGTCTTCTATTTCTCCTAGGGTCAGTGTAGGTGGTTCACGTCTTTCTAGGAATCTGTCCATCTCCTCTACATTGTCTAGATTTTGGCATACAGTTGTTCATAGTATCTTCTTATGATCTCTCTCATTTTTATGGGGATAGTGGTAATATCTTCCGTCTTATTTCTGGTTTTATTTACATGTGTATTCTCTCTTTATTTCATGGTCCATCTACCTAAGAGTTCGTCTGTTTTACAGATCTTTTCAACCAAGTTTTGGTTTTGTTGATTCTCTCTATTGATCTTTTGTTTTCCATTTTATTTGTTTCTGCTCTGATCTTTACTATTTCTTTACTTCGGCTTGGTTTGGGATTAGTTTTGCTGTTCTTTTTCTAGTTCCTCATAGTGTGAAGTGAGATATCTTCAATTTTAGCTCTTTCTTCTTTTTAAATGTAAGCATTGAAGGCTATACATTTCACTTTCAGCACAGCCTAGGCAGTGTCCCATAGATTTTGTTATGTTGTGTTCTCATTTTCATTTGTCTCAAGATATTTGCTGAATTTTCTTGCAATTTCTTTATTGACCCACTGATTATTTGAGTGTGTTCCTTAATCTCCACGTATTTCTGAATTTTCTCTTTTTCCATCCATTATTGATTTCCAGATTCATTTGTTATGATCAGAGAATGTGATATTTATAATTTCAATCTTTTTAAATTTATTGAGACTTTTCTTGTGAACCAACATATAGTATACCTTGGAGAATGATCCATGAGCACTTGAAAAAAATGTATATCATACTGTTTTGGGGTGCAATGCTTTAGAGATGCCTGTTAGGTCTTGTTCATTTACATATTATTCAAGCTCTCTGTTTCTTGATTTATCTTCTCTCCTGATGTTCTATCCAATACAGAGTGGGGTATTAAAGTTGCCATTTATTATTGTAGAGATGTCTGTTCCTCTCTTCAGCTTGCCACTGTGTGCCTCATGTATCTTGGGTCACTCAGGTTTGGTGCATAAACATTTAGTATAGTTATTTCTTCTTGAATTGCTCCTTTTATTAATCTATAATGAACTTCTTCATCCCTTATAACAGTTATGCACTTAAAATCTATTTTGTCCTATATTTGTATTGCTTTTGCAGCTGTTTTTCATTACTATTTTCATGGAATATCTTTTTTCAGCCTTTCACGTGCACCTTGGTTGTGTCCTTATTCTGAGGTGAGGCTTGTGTAGACAATATACACATATATATATGGCTCATATTTTTTAATCCATTCTATCAATCTGTCTTTTGATTGCAGATTTCAAGTCATTAGTATTCAATGTTATTACTGTAAAAACATTACTTCATCCATTTTGTCCCTTGCATTTCTGTTGTCATATCATACTATTGTCTGTCTTTTAACCCTTTAATTTACCCTTCCTAATAATCTTTGTTTCTACACTCTGATCTTAGTCTCCTGCTGTTGTTTTTTCCTTTCAGAGTAAAGCACTCCCTTTAGTATCTCTTGTAATTCTGGTCCTTTGGTAGCATATTCTATCAGTTTTTGTTTCTCTTTGAAGACTTTGACCTCACCCTTATTTTTGAAGGACAGTTTTGCCAGATACAGAATTCTTGGCTGGCAGTTTTTCACTTTCAGTACCTTAAATATGCCATACCACTTTCTTCTTGTTTCCATGGATTCTGATGAGAGGTTGGCACTTAATATTATTGAGATTCTCTTGTATGTGATGATATGCTTTTCTTTTGTTGCTTTCAGAATCTTCTCTTTATCTCTGATATTTTTGATTCTGAATAGTAGGTGTTTTGGGGTAAGTCTATTTGGATTTATTTTGTTTGAGATGTGTTGTCCTTCTTGGATATTGATATTTATGTCTTTCATAAGTTTTTGCTCATTGTTTCTTCACATATACTTTCTACCCCTTTTCTAGTCTCTTCTTCTGGGACACCCATAATGCGTATGCTTGTGTGTTTCACATTGTCATTCAATTCCCTGAGGCCCTGTTCCATTTTTTCCCATTCTCTTCTCTTTCTGTTCTCTCTTTTCCAGTTCAGGTGTTTTGTCTTCAAAATCACTGATTCTGTCTATGAGCAATTCCAATCTTTTTTTATGTGCCTCTAATATATGTTTAATTTTATCCATCATGTCTTTCAATTCCATAAAGTCTGATACATTTTTTGCAGTTTTAAGATTTTTCTTTATGTTCACCCAGTGTCTGTGTAATATTCTTTATCTCTTGAGTCATATTTTCTTTAAATATTTTGAATTGATTTAGGAAAGTAGTGTGATTATCATTGCTTGTCTTAAATCCTGTATCTCTTCAGTATATTTTGTTTGCTCCTTTGGCTGAGCCATCTCTTGTTTCCTAATATGGTTTGTAATTTGTGCTATTGTCTGGGCATCTGAATATGTTGGTGAATTTACTCTGGCCAATTCCTCTCTCTTGCCTGTTATTTTTTTTCTTTTGCAACTCTTCTTTGATACTTGGTTCAACTTATTCTAAGTCTTTAAAATTATCCAGTTTAAGTTATCAAAATCAGGCCAGGGACTCACTAATGAGCACAGATTTTCTCCCAGGAATTACGGTACAGAGTGTACCCAAAGCAATTTTTCTCTTTCCAATTTTCATACCTGCCAGCAGATGGCATTCACCAGCACACTTTTCCACAGCTGTTTCAATCTCCGTTTTGGCGTGTTTTGGTCTAGTTAGACCTCAGATTCAAAGTGGGCTCAGCTGGCCTAGTTCAATGAAGGAAAGCCCCCCAACTCCCCCTCCCTTTTCCCTTATAAAAGATGACAAGAAGGAAGGTGTCTGGTTCCCTCTCAGCGAGCTGCAGTGAGCCAGAGTTTTACCCCAGCTTAATATCTTGGGGGTGGATGATTGAAGCACTTTCCAGCCACCACAGTGGTTTGGTACCTAATGTTTGTTGTTTGGATTCTTTTTATTTCTGTCCCTCACCCTCCTTGGGTTTGTGAAGCACTGTCCTGGTCTGCTGACCCCCAAAGCAGGTCCCTCAGACAGCCTCTGGCTCTTTCACCATTGTTTTTGTGAGAGAATTGAGCCCTTCCTGAACACTTGATACCATCTTCCCACAATCCTCCTTTTGCCCATGTTTAAATTTCTTTGTTTGCCTTTTTATTGTTGAATTGTAGGATTTCTTTATGTATTCTGCATATTAAATCCTTATTGGGAATATAGTTTCCATATATTTTCTCACATTAAGTAGGTTATCTTTTCACTTTTGTGATAGTCTTTTGATGCACAAAAGTTTTTAATTTTGAGAATGTCCCATTTATCTAGTTTTTCTTTTGTTGCTTGTGCTTTGGTATAAACCTTTGTCTAACACAAGATCCTGAAAATGCTTCCCTACATTTTCTCCTAGGAGTTTTATTTTCCTGGTTCTTATATTAGGTCTTTTATTGATTTTGAGTTAGCTTTTTTATATGGTGTGAGATAAGGTACCTCTTTAATTCTTTTGCATACGGATATCTTAGTCTCCCTGCACAATTTATTGAAGATACTATTCTTTTCCAATTAAGTGGACTTGGCAGCCTTGTCAACCTTGTCAAAAATGAATAGACCATAGATATGCAGATCTACTTCTGAACTCTCAATTTGATTTCATTTGTCTATATATCTATTCTGTTCCAATACCATGCTGTTTTGAGAACTATAGATTTGTAATAAGCTTTAAAGTCAGGCAGTGTGAGTTCTTCACTTTGTTTTTTTTTTCCAAGATAATTTTGGCTATTCAAGGCCCCTTACCCTTCTGAATAAATTTGATAATTGGCTTTCCATTTCTGCAAAGTAGGCTGTTTCGATTTTGATTGGGATTGCATTGACTCTGTAAATCATTTTGGGTAGAATTGACTTCTTAACAATATTTAGTCTTCCAATCCAAGAGCATGTATGTAATGCCCTTTCATTTATTTATATCTTCTTTGATTTCTCTTAGCAAAGTTTTACAGTTTTCTATGTATAAGTCCTTTACATCCTAGATATTTACTTCTAGATATTTGATTCTTTTACTTGCTATTGCAAATGTAATTTTTTTCTTGATTTCCTCCTCAGATTACTCATTTTGGTGCAATATTGATTTTGGCATTTTGAGCTTGAATCCTGCCCCGTTCCTAAACTCAGTTATCAGCTCTAGAATCTTTGTTGCAGATTTTTGGTGACTTTCTATTTATAGAAAATTGTCATCTGCAAATAGTGAATGTTTTATTTCTTTCTTTCAAATTTGGATGCATTTTATTTCTTTTCTTGCTTAAATGCTCTGCATCTTGCTGATGTCTATGCATTTGATTATTTTGATGTGATAACTGTGAAGGTCAGTTTCTCCCTTTTGCCCAGAATTTTACTGCAGATTGGCTGTGTTATGGGTCTTTCTTGATTCTTGGTCCAACTTATTCTGGACCTTTAGAGTAGCTTATGATTAACTATTCAGATTTTCTCAGCTGTTCTTCATCTACATATGCAATACAGTTTTTAAGATTGGAATTTTTGAGCAATTATTTCATGTCAAGGAGAAAGTTTCCTTTCCTCTCTTCCTTCTCCAGGAATCTTAATCTGTTCTGTTTGGTTTTGTGTACAAATACAGAGTCAAAGAAGAAGTTTGAAGGGAAGTAAAATATATAGTGAAGTGAATGAAATTGAAAATACAACTGTAGAGTAATAATTTGGCCTCCAAAAAGAGGTCTGGCCTTTGTCCAGGCTCGGTGAGCAGGGTAACAACTAAATTGTTGGAATTTCCTGCATGATAACAGTGTCTTTTTTACTCATGGTGGATCCTGGGGCCACAGCTGATAGTTTATGCTAAGAGATGACTCAGGGTAGTGTCAATCTTGGTGTGAGGGCTGGCCTTGTTAGAAAGACAAACAATGTGATTAGAGATTTGGGGCTTTGAGCTTCACCACTAGGGAAGAGAGGAGGACTGGAAATTGAGTTCAGCTACATGGGAATTGATTCAATCAACCACAGATATGGAAGCAAAACCCAATTAAAAACTCTGGACATAAAGCTCCCTGAAATGTCCATCAGTGAGCCAGAATGCTGAAACATCCTGACTCCAGAGCAGAGAACATGAGATCTTTTCATTTCTGAAACTCATCTTGTATGTTTCTTCTTTGGGTTGGCCCTCATCTGTATCCTTTATGCTACATTAAAACTAATTGTATGCATGGGGCTTTCTTGAGTTCTATGTGTTGATCTATTGAATTATTGAAATTTATAGCCAGTTGGTCAGAAGTGAAGGTGGCCCTGGGAATCATCAAACTTGTGGCTGGTATATACTTTGAGCATAGTGATGTGGAAGACTGTGCCTTTAAACTGGCCTAACTCCAAGTATTTATGTCAGACCTGCTCCTCAACAACATATCAAAATTTGTGGGACACAAGCAGTACTGTGAGGGAAATTTATGGCACCACATAGTCAATATAGTGCTGCAAGTTCTAACCAGGATTTAAGGCAAGAAAAGGAAATAAAGTCATTCAAATCAGAAAGGAAGAGCTAAAACTGTGTCTATTTGCAGATGACATTATATTCTACATAGAAAATCCCAAGGAATCCAAAAAATAAAGAAAGAAACAAAACTCCTAGTACTAATAAATAATCTCAGGAACGTTGCAGCATACATGATCTACCTCCAAAGTAAACTGTATTTCTATATACTAGCAATGAACATGTGGGCATTGAAACAAGAATATACAACTCCTTTTATAATTACTCAAAATAAAGAGGACAATTGTCCAAAGATGCAATACAAATGGTGAAGAAACACATGAAAAAATGTTCAACATGACTAGCAATCAGGGAAATGCATGTCAAAAGTACAATGAGATACCATTTCACACCTATTAGACTGGCCACTATTAAAAAGTGGGAAACTGTAAATGCTGGAGAGGATGTGGATAAGAACACTTATTTACCATTGGTGGGAATGTAGAATGGTACAGCCACTGTGGAGTACTGTTTGGCTGTTATCAAGGAAGTTGAAAATAGACTTGCCATGTGACTCAGCAATGCCATTACTAGGTATACACCTGGAAGAACTGAGACCAGAGACATGAACAGATATCTGCACACCAATATTCATATTGGCATTATTCATGAATGTCAGAAGTTGGAAACAACCCAGGTGTCCATCAACTGATGAAAGGATAAAAAATTGTAGTGTATACGCACATTGCAATATTATGCAGCATTAAGAAGAAATGAAGTTGTGAAGCATATGATAACATGGATGAATCTGGAGGACATTATGCTGAGTGAAGCAAGCCAGACGCAAAGGACAAACACTGCATGATTGCGCTATTATGAACTAAAAATATTGTGTAAACTCATGAAGCTAATATTTAGAATACAGGTCACCAGAAAAATAGAAGGAGGGTAGAGAAAGGAAAACTGAGCATTAATCTGTGAAAAATGGCAAAAAGTTAATGATAAATCTTTGGAAATGATTAGAAATGGTGTGAGCACATTGTGGTGTTCCTAACTAACAGAACCATTATATGGGTATGACTGGGGTTGAAAAGGAAAGCTAAAATTCTAACATGGGACTGTATAGGATGATAGTAAAACCCCATGTAAAACATGAATATGGTTGATATTGCATATGTGACAGTTTTTACAAAATATAAATATAAATACACCAGAGAGAAGGAAAAAGAATAGCAGCTATGTATGGCAGGGGAAGCAGAGAGAGATTGAGAGATGATGAGTATCTTTTTGTTTGTTTATTATTAGTTGTAGTGGAATAATGAAAGTGCTCTAAAAATGACTGAAGTGACAAGTGCATAAATATGTGATTACACTGAATACCACTGATTGTACACTTTGGATGGATTTAGGCTTTATTAATATGTATAAATAAAATGGGAAAAAAAGACTATGAAGAAGTGAGGAAACAGCCTACTGAATGAGAGAAAATATTTGGAAACCACATATCCGATAAGTGTTTGATATCCATCTTATATACAGAGATCATAAAACTCTCTGATAAAAAGACAAGAAACCCAATTAAAAATGGGCAAAAGACTTGAACAGATATTTCTCCAAAGAGGAAATGCAAATGGCCAAAAAGTACATCAAAAAATGCTCAACATCACTAGATATTAGGGATCCATAGCTACAATGAAATACCATTTCACATCTTATACAATGGCCATTATTAAAAAACAAAACATAATTATAAGTTCTGGAAAGGGTGTGGAGAAATAGGAACACTCCTTCACTGCTGGTATGAATGTAGAATGGTGCAGGCTTTGTGGAATGCAGTTTTCCTGTTCAATCTTAGAACAGCTGTAGTAAAAGAGACTCATTAGTCAAATCTTAGTTTTCATCACTGCCCTTTGTTTATATGATGTTGGACCAAATGAAACTTCTCTGAAGGAAGAGGTTAATAGATAATGAAAACATGAAAAATATAAGGAAATATCAAGTTCATGAAATGTGAAAACAGGTGGTAGGGAGTAAGACAGTGAGAAGACTAGAAAGTAACACATTTACATTACAATTTATTTTTAAACCATGAAGATAAGAAATACAGAAAAAAAAGAATAGATAGAAATTTCAGTCAGATGGGACCTCTTCTTGAGAGACCCAATCAGTTAGAAGAAAGGATGAGAGAAGACAAGCACAAATACTTTGACAAATTGACTTCCAATTTCTATGTTTTATCTGTTCCCCCGGTTTTTAATAAATGAAATTAAATGATATGAAATATTTTTATAAGTAATCACTGTAATTTTATATTCATAAAATGTCTGATTTGATGCAATGTCTGTAATAAAGTAAAGATTAAGATGTAAATATTGATTTTTACACTAAAATTTGAATAAAATTTAATAAAATTAAATAATACCTTTAGAATAATAGTCTTCTGAATTGCATTTCTGGAAATTTTCCAGTCCAAATTATGCTATGGTAATTTAGTTTGCCAACAAAACTTTTCTCATAGCCTAATAATATGTCTTACAACATCAATATCCTTTGGTTCTAGTTTAGAATATTTAAAAAATCCAAAAAAATGTTAAAATATGAGAATTTATGTATATTTCTACATAAAGAAATATTTAAATGGTAACATATTTAAAGCCTGAAAAGGATTATTAGAGGCAAAAATACAACTTAAAATTCAGTTTTAACAGATGCTGCAAAGAGGCAACAATATTTATCTACTTAGGAAGGATATCACAAAAGATCTAACTTCTTAATTACCCACACATAGTTAGCAAGAAAAGAGAACTGCAACAATAGCCAGTTATAAAGCTTTTTAAAACAGTAGCCAGTTATAAAGCTTTTTAAAATAAAGGTCTAAACTGGGGTAAATGCAGTAGTATAGGAAAAGAAGAGATGACTATGTGAAATTGAAACATTCTTCCTAAAGATACTAATCCAATATCTACCTTTCAGACATTATTTTTCTTGAACTCTTGGCAGTTAATGATCCTGTCCTTCTTAAAACATTCTCTTTTCCTGGCTTTTATCCACCATGATCTACAGGTTGTACTTTTACCTCAACACCTCAAACTTCTTTTCTTGAAAAACAAATCATGGGAGGGAGAAGCATACAGAAAGTCATGCTGGCAGAACCATCAATATTAAAAAGTTGTTATAGAGTTCTAGCCCTTCAGAGATCACAAATAACATCGGACTCACATAGCTTCTTTGCTAGGGACTAAATGAGATTTGAGCTATAGTGCAAAACAGTGCCAGCACTGTGAGACACCTGTATAATCCCGTGAATGCCCCTTTACATTTTGTGCCCTAGGCACCTCATTTGCCTCACCCTGATCTCAGCCTCTACCAACTCCTTAAATTGGAAATAAATTTAAAACTATTTAATTGAAAAGAAAGGTATAAAAGAGAATAGAAGCAGTACTGAAAATTAGCATGAAGAGGTGGTAATGATATATATGCATATGTTCTGATCATAAAAGCATTTAGCTATAGAAATTAAAATGGTTTAGTATTGACACTGGAAAAAGAAAACAGATCAGTAGAACCTAATAGAGTCTAGAAATACAACCTTATGTAAAAGGGAATTTAGTACGTCAAGAGGGAATTATTTCAAATCAAAATGAAAGATTTATTCAATAAAATCATAGTGGAAAAGAGGTCAGCCATTTGGAAAAATATGCAAATATGCTGTTATATGCATACTTTACTGGCCTGAGGCTTTTGTGGACCCCAGAAAAAATATGTTCTTTAGCTAACCCATCCCTGTATGTGTAAGCTTATTGTGCATGGGACCTTTTAGTTAGATTCTGTTAAAGGACCTTTTGATTAGATAACTTTTTTATTAGATTGCTTCATTTAAGGGCCTTTGATTAGACTGCAGGACACAGGGTTGATCCTAATCCTCTTATTAGAGTCCTTTATAAGCAGAAGAAACATGCAGAGGCACACAGAGAAAAGTGGCAGAAACAGAGAAACACTGAGAGACTGAGAGAGAGGTGCCAGAGGCCAGAGGAGAGGGGAGAGATGTGCCATATGCCTGATCACCCACAGCTGAGCTTAAGGAGAAGAAGCCTGGAGGAGAAGGCAGAGACCCAGACCAGATTACTGCCTTTGTGTGATGCCACATGGCAGGAGATCAGTATCGCCAGCAGCTGACCTTCAGTGAAACAGCATCTCCGATGATGCCTTGATTTGGAAATTTTCACATTCTCAGAACTGTAAGCTTTTAACCTAACAAATTCCCATTTTATGAGCCAACCCATGTCTAATGTACTGTTCCCAGCAGCTTTAGCAAAATGAAACCAATACTTTATACTATTTGCAAACCTAAACTTACAGATGAATTAGAGAATTAAATATGGAAAAACAAAATTGATAGAACTATTATAAGAAGGTGTCAGAGAATATATATATGAACCCAGGGTAGGGGAGGATCCTAAACAAGAATGAGAGCATTTAAAAAGACAAGTGTAATAAGGTTGACTTCATCAAACTTAACAACTTATGTACAATAAAAGCCACCATAAACAAAAATAAAATGTTACTGGCAAATTAGGAGAAAGTATTTAGAGCCTATATAAGAGATGAGAGATTAATATACTAAATATTTAAAGAATTCTTACCAAACAATAAGAGGCAAATAATTCAATAATATGATGAGCAAACAATGTACATGAAAATACAAATGACCAGGAAACATATGAAATACATTCAAGTTCATAAGTAAGAAGAGTATTGCAAATTAAAACAACAATGAAAAAGATTTTACCCATCAGACTGGCAAAAAATTAAAAGTTGAAAAATATCAACTGCTAGCAAGAGTATTCCTTAGAATACTAGATATATACTCAATGTCCATAGTCTTTGACCCAGAATTCCACCTAAGATTGGACATGGAAGGAATTAAAAACAATCTAATTTCCTGTTAATAGATGAATCATTATAAAAGCTTAAGATAGATCTCTATGTCCTAATGTGGAAATTTTGCCAAGGAAGTTGTCAAGAAAAAAATGTCTGAAAATTTAAAAGTTACAAAATTATATATGTACATTAATACAATATAACTCGTTTGAAAAAAATAAAACCCATAATGGATATAAATTGTATTTTTTTGTTAGTTACATAAAATAATAATTGCATTCACTTTTATGTTTGGGTGAACAAGGAAGACTTTTGCCTTTTTTATATGATTAAATTTTTCAATTTTTAACTATGGGAATTTATTCTTATATTACTTGTGTTATTAAAATAAACCATTTTAAATCCCATTAAAAACACTGCTAATTAGATAAGCAACTTTCAAAATTACAGAACTGTAATTCCTCCCTGTACAGACTAGGGAAAGACACAAGTGGGAATGAAGCCTCACTAACAGTTTCAAGAGAGTGTGTGGAATGTAGCTCCACCTCTCTCTTATTTTAGGAGGAAACTGAGAGTGCTTGCCAAAAACTTTTTCTACAAAAACAATTGTTTAAGCACTGAAGGGAGGAGATTATACAAAGCTAGAAACACCTAGAGGTAGTGATCATAGGAGTTACTTTAGAGTCTATCACAACCGTGCAGATTTTGTGGTATCTGAGGCATTTATTTACAATTTGGGAGATCTTTTTTGAGAAAATGAAGAAAACTTTATTAGTGACGGGATCCTAAAGCTTAGGATTCTATAGCTTTATGATAAATCCACTTCTGGATTATTGTATTTCAATCAAAAATAAGAAAGTTTACTTTTCACTATGAAATGTGGAATAATAATATAAATAAGAATTTCAGGTTTAGAGAAATAACAAACTGGAAAAAGTTAGTGGAGGTTAATCTGTTTAAATGAAATATTTATTTTGGGATTTAAACTTTGTATCAAAGACATAAAATTGTG
This sequence comes from Cabassous unicinctus, assembly GCA_029593785.1. Lineage (NCBI taxonomy): Eukaryota > Metazoa > Chordata > Mammalia > Cingulata > Chlamyphoridae > Cabassous > Cabassous unicinctus. The sequence continues at coordinate 18,924 of JAQZBX010045189.1, forward strand.
AAATGAAATGATACCGTATCAACAAGTTTTACTACAAGTATAAATCAAAATCATACTGTTTTATCTTATTCATAGTTCCATAACTTTCATTGACTGTTTTCAATTAGTAACACTGACACTGAAGAATCTGTCAGTTTTTCATCCAATGATATTTTATATTTTCAAAAAAATCAAGCATTTTAACAATTCCTTAAGCAACTATATAAAATTGAGTAAGACTGTTTCTTCTAATATCTGTGTCCAAGATAAGCACATTAAACCTCAGAACAAATACTGCATGACAGGTTTATTATGAAATAAATATATTGTGTAAATGCAAGGAGTTAATAATTAGAACTTAGGTCACCAGAAAATAGAATGAGCCTAGAGAATGGAAAGCAGAGTGTTAATCTGTGCAGAATTGGTAAAAAGGTTGTTTCTAAATCTGTAGAAATGAATAGAAATGGTGAAAGTACATTATATTGCTTATAAAGAGCAGAGTTATTATATGGGTACAACAGATGAAAGGGAAAGTCTAAGGTTTTGTATATTATTAGAGGGAAAGATAAAAAATGTAACATGGACTCTATAACATAGTCAAACTTCATGTAAGATATGAATATGGATGATATTGCATATATAAGACTGTTTTTACAAAATATAAATACAAATAAACTAGATGGACTGAAACAGAATAGCAACTATGTACACCATGGGAAGCACAAAATGTTGAGAGGTGATGATTTTTTTTTATAGGAATAATGAACATGCTCTAAAAATGACTGAAGTGATGAATGCACAACTATGAGATTATTCTGAACACCATTGGTTATACACTTTAGATGGATTTATGCTTTATTAATATCTATCCAAATTGATTTGTTAAAAAAAAAGAATAAAAAGCATTTTAACAATTTCTTAAAGAGCCAAACACATAAAATTCAGTAAGACTGTTTCTTCTAAAATCTATGTACAACAGAAGCAAGCAAAACCACAGAATAATTTCAAAAAGTGTAGTGTCTTCTAAACAACTTAGTTCTGTCATACTGGTTTTCCTAACTTTTGGACAATCATGAGTTTGATCCTTTTTATTAATTGATTTCTCTTTCTTCTTATGGGAAACTGGTTCTGGAGGAAATACAGGTTGTTGAGTTACACTTTCTTTAATGTAATCTGAAAAGAAAACCTTCATTAAATGAATAAACATTAACTGAATATACCAAGCAATGCAGTCAATCATTTTATGAGGCAATATATTGCAGTGGCTAAGAGCAGGGACTCAGTCAAAGCACCTGGATTCCAATATCAGATATAAGCTTTACCACTTACAATTCTGTGATTTATTTTGTAAATTATCTCTCTGCCTTACTTTCCTCCATTTTAAAATGAGGATTATAGTAATAATTTCATAGAATTGTTAGGATTAAATTAGTTAATACATTTAAATACACAGTAAATGCTTACTGAGATAAATTCTAGTTGTTGATTTCATTAGTAAAATAAATCTTTAATATGTAAATTCTCATGCAAAATAACTATAGAACAAAATCCTTTTTTATTAACTGTAATTTGGTGACTGTGCACAGAAGATTTTAGGTATAAATGCAGAAAAATAAGAAAGGGCATCTTTCTGTGTTTTTTCTAAGACTTACCTAACTGGTAGATTTTCAATACATAGAAGTATAGGGGTACTTATTGCAAAAAGGGCTTTTCAGAGGCAAATAAATTTGATTTGCTCTCCTCATTCATTTAACAAATCTTAATGTAATATTAGATATGGAGCTACAGTCTAGTAGAAGACAAGATAATTATAAATAAAATAAAATGAGTGCAAATGAAATTGCCAATAAATTATATTTTTGCCAATAAATGCTAACTCAGAGGTGAGAAAGATAATTTCCCATTTGTATAATCAAAGGAGTTCACACACTTGTCCTATTCCAAGAAAGCAAACCTTGAAAGTTGGGAAGGTTTATAATTGTGGGGGCTGGATGCTGGGGACAAGGGCAAGAAAGCAAAAAGATTGTTCAGGAGCTCACAATTAAAAAATGTTAGCTTCACTGGAAAGTTTCTGTGGGACAGTTGTGAAAACTTTCCACTACCTTAGTTGAAACCCGGCTCATCACTAAAGCCACCACAGGCCTGCAAATCTACCAAATAGTGGTTGTTTATATTTCAATATCACACACACCTGAAAATTGTAAAAAAAAACAAAAACAAAAAAAAGGGG